>JARPMJ010007215.1:0-44979 GCA_033366665.1 Phoxinus dragarum | reverse complement strand
GCGGAGAGGGGTTCGCGTCGACGCAGAAGGGTCTGCGGGGGTACTCCGTCGATTCGACGCAGAAGCATAAAACAGGCTTTACACTGTAAAAAATAAAACATAGATTTTATTTAAATTTAATTAATAAAAATGAGGCAACAGATTACAAGCAATATTATTAATTAAATTTAACAAATTAGAATTGAGTAATAATTAATCAAATTAATTCCTTAAATGTTACCATTTAAAATGAGTAAAATTTACAAAATATATGTTATTGCCAACATTGAAGACACCTGATGTTAACAATCAGAATCACTGAAGGAGAAAACCATAATTAAAGTCACCATTATGGAGATCAGTGTGTGTTTTAGTTGGGCTCTTTACCCTTAAATTATTAACTTTAAGTTTTGTTTGGCTGCTGTACATGAGTTATAACAGCCAGATGAAACATACGGGTGATCTGATGGTGTTGGTTGTGTTTCATAATTTCACAATCCTTTGACTTGAATCACTGATCTCATGTAGAGTCCAATTTATCAGTTAAATTTATTTTATTAATTCTAGCTGCATAATATTATTATCCTTTTCAATGAAATCCAAATGATCAAATCAATAATAATGAAAAGTATATGTGTTTGCGCACACAGACATCAAGATTTAGTGTATGAATCTCAGCAATGGTGACAATCTCTGATCATAAGCTCATTATTTATTCATGCAGCAATACATGATGGGAGCCATGAATGAGTTTTGATTGGTGCAACCCAGAATGCACTGCAACATGCTTTATAAATGTCACCATTGTTGAGATGCACAGTCTGATTCATAATGTCTGTTTTTTTGTTTTTTTTTTGTACAAGAAAAACTTTTTAGAAATTATTTGGATTACATTGTAAAAGTTAAAAATATTATGGTGTAAAAGGCCAGTACTGTTAAAGTTAATAAAGTTAACTTACGTCACAAATTGGACTCTATATGAGTTCAGTGATTCAGGTCAAATGATTGTGAAATAATGATTATGTTAAAACACAACCAACACCATCAGATCACCGTTTGTTCATCTGGCTGTTATAACTCATGTACAGCAGTCAAACAAAACTTAAAGTTAGTAATTTAAGGGTGAAGAGCCCAACTAAAACATACACTGATCTCAATAATGGTGACTTTAATTATGGTTTTCTCCTTCAGTGATTCTGCGATATCATACATGAATTTTTGTTCTTTTTTATGTAAGCCTTGAAAGCCTTGTAAGCCTTTATGGATTTAATACCATATAGCTGGTCATCTACAACATGAAATCCAATAATTTTCAGTAATCAGGTCAACTGAAGAATTTTGAAATCATATAGTGCATTAAAATTGTATTAACTCCTGCTTGTCTCAGGCACATACAGACATCAACAATCAGCATATGAATCTCAACAATGGTGACAATCAAAAGTTTAAAAATCACAATGCATGCTGGGTACCAGGATAGTATAAAACTCCCAGCATGCTCTGCTGCATGCATAATCATTTAAAAAATATATATTCCCACCATTGTTGAGATGCATGTTCTAATTTGTGATATCTCTGTGTTTCTACAAGACTGCGTAGCTCTTTTCTTTTTGGTTATGCATGTGTCAAAAATAAATTAGTCATTGTTGCTGTTGTTTTACAGTGGTGGTAATGTAACTCTTTTAATTAACAATTAAACTCTGAATGAGTGAGAATTAACTCCTTAGTGAATGGCTATATCTTGATTTTGTCATGATAGTGAATATAACCGCAATCATTCACAAACTGTGCGTTGTGCACAAGTGTGACTTGCTAAAACACAGCTCAAGCAGCAAGCAATTTATTAATGTGTTGGCATCAGCAACCTAACTAAAGCAAACACTGATCTCTATAATGGTAACTTCAAACATTTTCAATTAAACATCTCAATAACAACTTCAGTAGATGTATGACAGAAATAAAGTCATACTGGTTAATAGTATGTGTAATAATGTGTAATGGCTGGAAGTCAGTTGTAGTTCTTGTGTTTCTCTATTTTCTGTTCTTGTGTTCCTCTTTCCTTCAGTGATTCTGCTTGTTAACAGCAGGTGTTCATCACTAATGCTCAACAATCACTTACATATTCCCTTCATTATCTCACACAACACTGCGTCAGTAGCCGCGTTTCCATTACAGATTTGCGCAAATGTTTTGCGCTTTTATCTAAATATCGATACAAAACTATTGCGAAATGACGGCGTTTCATTAACCGATGTTATGCGACTAAAACGTCCTTTTTTCTCTCGCGATAAAGTCATTCCAAAAATCACGGCAGCGGACGTTGGTTTATATAATCTCACAGCCGCATTAGACATTATTGTTATTAATGGAGGGAGACGTACTATCCAAGCATAATGGCAGGGAAAGACCCTTATATTCCAAACGAAATATAAGGAGTTTCTGGGTGTTTCACCCTCATTTCTGCGCTGAGGTTTTTGATTGTGGCATTTCTTTGAAATTTTAGAATCCAGTATTCCTATAGGCTAATTATTGTTTATTTTATGAATTTAATAAAGAACTCTGTCTCCTATTCCAAACGATCCATGTAGGCTACTTTTTGTGTCCATTCGTTTTTTCCTTTTTAAACCCGTAATTGAAAAACGAAAAAATAAACGGTTGTCTTTTTAAAACGCAAAGTTGAACACCACAATTTTAATTTGAACTGGCTACACCAACTGCTGCGCAAAAAAGTAAATATCGACGAATTTTCAGATGTTTGTTTAATTACTTTTTTCCCCTTTATTAAACTTGTAAGATATTCACAAATTAATATGGAAAACTTGTTGATTTTACTGGTTTTCTAAGGCCAAATTAGAACCTGGAATTGACATTTTCCCGCAGTGCGGAATAAGAAGAGCCATTAATATTATTAAACTATTGTTTTCTAACTTGACTAAAAACATCTCCATCTCCGCTGTTAAGCAGATGCTCTTTTAGAGAGAAATGCACCTTTCATACGGATTACTTAATCAGAACAAAATGTATTGGCTTTCGATTCGAATTTGTTCGTTTTAAAGTGGACATTTCAAGCTTTAGCTACATAGGCTATATTTTGTTTCAGTTCTCGCGCTCCAGTTCAGGGAGATCATGAAAACGCGCCTGATTGTTTTATTTTATTTTACAAAAGCACAACATTTTCTTGTTATTGTTTGCACAAATAAAAGTAGTTACAAATAATGTATTATTATTTTCTGTATGACCAGAAATTATAGAGTAGGCTATATTAAGTTGTTTCACTGTTAATAGGAAAATGCAAGTGTTCACGCCGCGCCTCCGTGCCATGTAGTGCGCGCTCCACACTCCACACATACCCTTAGATATGCGTCAAAAATATTGTGTTTATTTGTGATAATCTCAGCCCTGTATTATTATTGTCTAACCCGTATTATGAATGACATTTGACGAATTGCTTTGTTCCTTTTTTGGATATAAGCGTCATCTAAATATGTAGCCTAGTAAATGTTATAATAATGATGATAATTATTATTATTTGAGTACACGGACCCCAAACACACCGCGTCTTCTAAGGCCCTGTCCACACGGAGACGCGCTTAGCTGTATACGTACAAATTTTGTGTCGTATTGGCGTTTCGTCCAGACGGATCCGGCGTTTTTGAAACCGCTATTTTTTGAAACCGGGTCCCAGAGTGGATAAATCTGAAAACGACACGCTTGCGTTTTCGTGTGTACAGGCAATCCATATATTTTGTGAAACGATGATGTCATCACCCCACGTGTCGACTAGTCAGACACTGCTTAGTCACGTAACAGCAACAACACCTGCCGACTACATGCTTGTATAATAATATAATATAGGCTAATGCTGCAGAAGCTGCTGAGCTCTTTTATTCCTTTATTTATTATTTACTTGAATATATTTTTATTGTATTTCTTTATATTTTTCTTATGCTATGGTGCTGGTCTGTTGTCTGATTAAGACATTTCGTATTTTGTACACTGTAAAAAAATTGCTGCGATTATTTAGCACAACTTAAAATCCAACATTGTTTCAACTTTAAAAAGTATGTGTTCAAGCTTGACTTAAAATATTAAGTTTAGTTAACTTAAGTTTAGTTTGGTTAAGTTGGATATTTAAGTTATCTCAACAAATTTTAACTAATCGCAGCCAAATTTTTTACAGTGTAGGGATGGGCATTTCAAACAAAAATAATATTCGACGGTCGCTGGGAATTATTTTATTATTAGGCCTAGCCTATTCAAAAAACAGGGGTGCGTTTTTTGAATAGCCTAATAATAAAATAATTCCCCACATGCTCGCCGGCAAAACAGTTTTCGCTCAAATTCCACTCCGACATTAAATTTCTCAGTAAGCCTGTTGTAGCCATTAAATAAAATGTATTTAGTTTCATATTTATGTTTAAATAATATGTTATTTTTTTATTTCATCTATGTTGATTTATGAAAGTGAACAGCATGAGTAATCATAAGATGCGCAATATATCGAGAGACATAATTTTGACCACATTAATTTATGTTTTATAAAGCTGTTTTGTATAAAGCTTTTCTTTAAAGTGAATTTCGTTTTGTATAAATTGTATCTTAATTTTAATCAATGTTTCATCAACCAATTGCCTGGACTTAATAAATAAGAAGCAAATATAGCTGACAATATAATCATGACATGGACGCGCGCCGCGCAATATAACTTGCATTGCTCGTGAACTGGAACTCGTCTAATAAATTAACCGAAACTCAGAAATTTAAAATGCTTGAAATGTCTACTTTTAAACAATTAAAATGTCTCCTTGCTATATTTGACTCATTCATTAGCCTAGGCCTACTTTCGCCGGTTCTTTTTGGCAAGCTTTATGAGTCCACTAACTAATTGAATATCGTGACTCATCCCTATTTTGTACCAGGCCATTTATGGTTGTTCATATTGTTTAATAAAGTTCTTGGTAAAAAAGAAAAGAAGAAGCTACTGTGCCTAATATTATTGTATTACAGAGTGCAAGGATATGCGCATGCTCAAAGTCTTCTTCTCCGTTTTTATTGTATCTATATGGCAGAATTACAGCGCTACATACTGGTCTGGGATGTAGCCTATACTACATCGTTTTGTGTCGGTTTCAGTGGTTTCGTGTGTACGCAGATATTTTTTGAGACGACGCCGTGTTTACGGAATTCTTTTTTAGAACGAGGCAAAAAAAACATCGGATAGGGAAAGCTCTGGCTTCGTGTGGATGTGGCCTAAGTCAGGTGACTGTAAAATGCGCAAAAACTGTTTCCATTGCAGTTTTGCGAAATATTCCTTTTTCGAATTGGCTGAAAAACCTCCTCATGCGAGCGTAAAAACTTTTTTGGGATAAACGAGAGTTTTTGCGAAATTGACGTGTCTCTATTGAGCGTATTTTCAATTCGCAATTTCAATTTGCGCAATTTGAAGGTAATGGAAACGCGGGCTAGTGTTACTTTTACTCTTTGTAGTGTGGATTTCCCTGTGGGGTTGAAAGGGTTAACAGTGTAAGATAAAAAGACACACCCACGAAGAGTATTTAAACAGTAATAAACTGTAAGTTATAAAACAGGTTTATACTGGCAACACTGTTGCCAGTAGTTTACTGTAAAATGTAGTTTTTTGGGTCACCGTTGTGCTGTGCTTCAGTCCAGCAGAAGATCTAGAAACATCGATGATACGCTGCATGTTGCTTTATTTAACAGACGGTGACTGTGTAGTTGCTGGTCAAGTGGAAATCTTTTTTTGTACTTAAGAACTTTCATTAAAAACCACTAAAAAACTTAACTCTTTTCTGACATTATTAAAGCATTACACATTTTAGTTAATACATTTAAATGACAGTTGGTCAATTTAAGGCAGTCGGTTTCTGCAAGTGAAATTAGTTTTAACTCGAGTTTTAATTTAGTGCATTTTTCAGTAACAAACTGTATATTACAGTAAAAATACTGTAGATTTACAGTAAAGAACTGTACAATTAACAGTAAATTACTGGCAACAGTGTTGCCAGTATTTTACTGTAAAAAAACCCGGTAAGGTCTAACAGTGTACCTCTCTCGTCTTAGTGCGTGTACTCAATAGCTCTGGCGTGCGTGCACTCAATCGCTCTGGCGTGCGGCGACACTTTGATAGCACTTAGCTTAGCCCAGTTCATTCATTATGATCCAAACAGAGATGAAGTTAGAAGCGACCAAACACCTCCACGTTTTCCCTATTTAAATACAGTTACACGAGTAGTTACACGACCAAGTATGGTGCCACAAAAAATAGCTAAAATGGATAACTATAATGTATGGCGGAATAGCACTTCGAGCACTTCGACTCGGCACAGTAATATCATCACTCCTGTATTACTGCGTCTGTTTCAGGAGTGATGATATTACTGTGCCGAGTCGAAGTGCTCCAAGTGCTATTCCGCCATACATTATAGTTATCCATTTTACCCGCTTAGAAAAGCTATTTTTTGTGCCACCATACTTGGTCGTGTAACAACTCGTTGTAACTGTATTTAAATAAGGAAAACGTGGAGGTGTTTGGTCGCTTCTAACTTCATCTCTGTTTGGATCCTAATGAATGAACTGGGCTAAGCTAAGTGCTATCAAAGTGTCGCCGCGCGCCAGAGCGATTGAGTGCACGCACTGAGACGAGAGAGATATGTATCAACTCGTCTTAGTTAAGGGAATAACATAGTTTAAAGGGTTAGTTCACCCAAAAATGAAAATAATATCATTAATGACTCGCCCTCATGTCGTTCTAAGCCCGTAAGACCTCCGTTCATCTTCGGAACACAGTTTAAGATATTTTAGATTTAGTCCGAGAGCTTTCTGTCCCTCCATTGAAAATGTATGAACGGTATACTGTCCATGTCCATAAAGGTAATACAAACATCATCACAGTAGTCCATGTGACATCAGTGGGTTAGTTAGAAGTTTTTGAAGCATAGAAAATACTTTTTGGTCCAAAAATAACACAAAAAAAGACTTTATTCAGCATTGTATTCTCTCCCGGGTCTGTTATCAATCCTTCACAGTTACGCTGATGGCGTAAGACGCTGATGACGTGTTATCTGGTGCTCCCGAGCTTCATTTATAGACTGAGGGAAACGCACGCTGTAAAAGTGTCTCATCCGCGACATGCACATTACGCACCATTAAAAAAATTATATCCACGCAAACAATGTAGAATAGCTTGAATATAGCGTGCGTCTCCCCTCAGACTGTAAACGAAGCTCGGGGCGCACCAGATAACACGTCATCAGCGTCTTACGTCAGCAGCGTCACTGCGGAGTCCTGAATGCAGATTCACAACAGACCCCGGGAGAGAATACAATGCTGAATAAAGTCTTATTTTGTGTTATTTTTGGACCAAAAAGTATTTCCGATGCTTCAAAAACTTCTAACTAACCCACTGAATTGTCACATGGACTACTGTGATGATGTCTTTATGGACATGGACAGTATACTGTATATACATTTTCAATGGAGGGACAGAAAGCTCTCAGACTAAATCTAAAAATATCTTGTTCCGAAGATGAACGGAGGTCTTACGGGCTTGGAACGACATGAGGGCGAGTCCATTAATGACATTATTTTCAATTTTGGGTGAACTAACCTTTTAATATAAAAAAAACGGTGGAGTATCCCCACTGTTAGCCCTTACTGTAGAAAAAGACCCAATTATTACAATGTCATACCATTTTCCATTAAAACAGTAATATACAGGAATATACCTACAGGAATATACTGTGACACTCAGAGGCTGTGTTCCCAATCACACTCTATACCCTCATTCCCTATTCCCTACATTAGTTCACTAATATAGTCCACTTGAATGAAAAGAAGTG
The DNA here is from genome assembly GCA_033366665.1 of Phoxinus dragarum. Classification (NCBI taxonomy): domain Eukaryota; kingdom Metazoa; phylum Chordata; class Actinopteri; order Cypriniformes; family Leuciscidae; genus Phoxinus; species Phoxinus dragarum. The sequence goes on along the minus strand of JARPMJ010007215.1, from coordinate 37,141 downwards.
AGTGAGTTGAGACACTGATGAACACCTGATAGGCAGAATCCCTGAAGGACAGAGAAACAAGAACAGAAAAAAGAGAAACATAAGAACTACGACTGACTTCCAGCCACACTGAGTGTGAAACCAGTTTAACATTATTTCTTCCATACATGTACAAAAGTTATTGTTGAGAATGAACAGGGATTTAGTTAATAATAAAGTTTGTTGTCACCATGATGGAGATCAGTATTTGCTTTAGTTGGTCTCTTGTACCTTGACTGGAAAACTTCTATCAATCATATCTCTTTGGCTGCTGTAACAGTGAGTTTATAAATGAGTGAGTTTCTGTTCTTTTTTTGTGTGTAAGCTTTGAATTTATGGATATAATATCTGATAGTCTACCACATGAAATTCAGCAATATTTCTTTAAATAGCTCTTCTGAAGAATATTGAAATCATATAGTGCATTAAAATTGTATCAACTACTGCTTGACTTAGGCACACACAGACATCAACAATCAGCGTATGAATCTCAACAATGGTGACGATCAAAAGTTTCATGTCGCAATGCATGCTGGGTTCCAGGATAGTATAAAACTCCCAGCATGCACTGCTGCATGAATAATAATAAAATATTCCCACCATTGTTGAGATGCATGTTCTGATTTGTGATATCTCTGTGTTTCAAAAAGACAGTGTAGCTCTGTTATTTTTGGTTATGCATGTGTTAAAAATAAAATCAGTAATTGTTGTGTTTCACAGTGGTGGTAATAAAACGCTTTTGATTGAGAATTAAACTCTGAAGCAGTGAGAATTAACTTCTTAGTGAATGGACAGGCAATATGATTTTGTCATCATACTGAATATAACCACAATCATTCGCAAACTATGTGTGTGTACAAGTGTGATTTGCTAAAATGCAGCTTTAAGCAGCAAGTGAAGATCGAATGTTGTAGCATCAGCAACCCAACTAAAGCAAACACTGATCTCTATATTGGTAACTTCATATCAACATTTTCAATTAAACATCTCAATAACAACTTCAGTAGATGTATGACAGAAATAAAGTCATACTGGTTAAAAATATAAGTGTAATAATGTGTAATTGCTGGAAGTCAGTTTGTAGTTCTTGTGTTTCTCTATTTTCTGTTCTTGTGTTCCTCTTTCCTTCAGTGATTCTGCTTGTTAACAGCAGGTGTTCATCACTAATGCTCAACAATCACTTACATATTCACTTAATTATCTTATCAATGTTACTTTTTACTCTTTGTAGTGTGGATTTTCCTGTGGGGTTGAAAGGGTTAACAGTGTAAGATAAAAAGACACACCCACGAATAGTATTTTAACAGTAATAAACTGTAAGTTATAAAACAGGTTTATACTGGCAACACTGTTGCCAGTTGTTAACTGTAAAATGTAGTTTTTTGGGTCACCGTTGTGCTGAAAAGTAGAGCCTGTGCTTCAGTCCAGCAGAAGATCTATTAATATTGATGAAACGCTGCATGTTGCTTTATTTAACAGGCGGTGACTATGTAGTTGCTGGTTCAGTTGGAAATCTTTTTATGTACTTTTTTAGTGGTTTCTAATGAAAGTTCTTAACTCTTTTCTCACATTATTAATGCATTAAACATTTTAGTTAATACATTTAAATGACAGTTGGTCAATTTAAGGCAGTCGGTTTCTGCAAGTGAAATTAGTTTTAACTCAAGTTTTAATTTAGTGCATTTTACAGTAACAAACTGTATATTACAGTACAAATACTGTAGATTACAGTAAAGAACTGTACAATTAACAGTAAATTACTGGCAAACAGTGTTGCCAGTATTTTACTGTAAAAAAAACGGTAAGGTCTAACAGTGCCTTTAACACTTAATGCACATTTTGTTTTTATGGAGTTATTTCCTTTTCCTTTTGTTTTAATTTATCACAAACACTTTGTCTTGACTGATCTCCTTTGATTTGTGCTTTTTAAAAAGCTAAAATAAAAAAAAGTTGTTAAATTGTCACTGTGGTGTCACTTTCATTTTTTCTAACATTATTAGGGTGATTATAATTGTTGTAGCGGGCTGACATCAGTATTTCAGTTTAGAATAAATTTTGAGTGCATGTCCCACATTCTGAGTTGAAAAATATTGAACATTTTGAGTGTATTTCCCACATTATATGAGTTGAAAAATATTGAAAATTTTGAGTGTATTTCCCACATTATATGAGTTGAAAAATATTGAAAATTTTGAGTGAATTACTCCCTAATTATAAGTTGAGGAATTTCAATATTTATAAGATAACATTGAGATAATTTAAGGCAACTGGAAATGTAATTTTTATTTTATGTAAACTTAAAACATTTAAAAACATCACTAAAATATTTTTGTGTAATCTGTTACAAAATAATTTTTGAGTTAAGTGAACTTATTAGGGTTTACAGTGCAGGAACAAGACATTCATCATTAAACTAACATTTATTACATATTTCTGCACAGCAAAAACTCCAGTGTTCACAGAAAACACTCCAGAGTGTTAAATTAACACTCCTGGGAGTTTATATGAGTCCACACTCAAGAGTGTAAAGTGTTAAAATATGAGTGTTAAATGAACACTCAAGAGTGTTAAAGTTAATGAGATAATTCAGTTATTAATTGAGTGATGATTGAGCATTAGTGATGAACACCTGATGATAACAAGCAGAATCACAGAAGGAGAAAATCACAAATTGTAAGCCACCATTATGGAGATCAGTGTTTGCTTTAGTTGGGCTCTTGACCCTTATATTACTTACTTAAAATTCTGTGTGCCTGCTGTTATTAATTTATAACAGACAGATGAACAAAGAAAAAAAGTATTCTATTGGTTATGACAATCATAATATGAACTTGATCACTGAACCCTTATTTTCTGAATAAAATTTATGTTGTTTATTACAGCATAACTGTGATTCTGCATAAATATCCAGCATTTTGATAAATAAATATTGAAGAATTTATTTTAAAGTTGTTTTGAAAAAAAAAATCTCTATTTTAGGCACACACAGACATGAAGATTCAGTCTATGCATCTCAACAATGGTGACAAGCAAAATATTAAAATTAGGAAAATGAAATTACTTCATATAATTTGTTCATTCCGCAATGCATGATGGGAGCCATTAATGAGTTGATTGGTGGCAGCCGCTGCAACATGCTTTATTATTGTCACCATTGTTGAGATTCACAGGCTGATTATTGATGGATGTGTTTCTAAATAACGTAGTTAAAGTCTCTTGATCAGAACAATGTTCATTAAATATTTTGGATTATATTAAAAATCCTGAAAATCATACACTTTAGTATCAGAGAGCTGCTTTATGAACAAGTTAAACCAAACTATATAAATAAGTTTTGTTTATTTCAGATCACAATATGATTGTCAAAACATGAACCAACACCATCAGATCACATTTTCTCTGTGTTCATCTGACTGTTATTAATCAGAAAACGCAGACAAGCAAAATCTAAAGTTAATAATATAAGGGTCAAGAGGCCCAACTAAAGCAAACACTGATCTCCATAATGGTGGCTTACAATTTGAGATTTTTCTCCTTCTGTGATTCTGCTTGTTAACATCAGGTGTCGTCAATAATGCTCAATCATCACTTAATTAATAACTTAATTATCTCATTAACTTTAACACTCTTGAGTGTTCATTTAACACTCATATTTGAACACTTTACACTCTTGAGTGCGGACTCATATACACTCCCAGGAGTGTTCATTTAAAGGTGCTCTAAGCGATCTCGCGCGTTTTTTTAGGCCAAAACATTTTTTTTCACATACCGCAAACATCTCCTCACTATCCGCTAGCTGCCTGTCCCCTGAACACACTGTAAAAAAACGCAGGTCTCTGCAGAGAGCCCAAGCTCCACAAACAGCAGCAAAAACAAACTGAGCAATAAAACAGAGCGACCCGTACCACGAAACATAACAAACTGTTCCAGCCAATAACCGACAAGAATGATGTGGGGTGGGGTTTGGGGGGTTATTGCGTGTATGAGTAGGGAGGGAGGGTCTAGCTAGCCTCCGTTTTGTTTGATAATAATTCAAACATCAACAAGAGGTTACGCCAACCGAGATCGCTTAGAGCACCTTTAACACTGGAGTTTTTGCTGTGTGTAAACAATAATTTTACAAAGTACAAAAATGAACAGCATGTCTTTTGAACATAGGCATTATCAATTGTATTAAAACAATGCTGTAATTTGAGGTATAAAACTGTCCACATTAAAGGCTTTAATAAGTGCTATCCAGTGCTGCATTTTACTTCAAAAGTTGAACTTGGCACGTAAACAGTGATATTTGGTATATAACTTACATTGTATGTATAGAATTACTCGGATTAAAGCAGAAAAAGTGCTGCCTGTAGTGCTTCTCACTTTTAAGTCAATAACTGAACAGCAATAACTTGAACAGTAATACAATTTTTTTATACTGTATATTCAAGAGTATATTTATTTACTCTTAACGTGTAACAAACACCAGTAACTAATAAAGAGCTGCCGTAGTAGTGCCACTTGTAACAGGTATACAGCTTTTTCCCCCACCTACATTTAATCTTTGACAAGATCACCAAAAGCAGACAATGCACCATCAATTCCTGTGACTCTGTAGGTGTTTTCCCTTGAGTCCTCTCCTCTGCATTTCACACAGGTGTTGGCATTTCGCTGCCACTGGTCAAAGCACACTTTGCAAGCAATGAGACTCTGACAGCAAACTGCAAAAACAGGATAATTCATGGGCCCTAGAAATTAAAAATTAAGAAAATTACCTGTTAGTTTTTTCATAATATTTCTGGGATCTTAAGAGGAAAGTATTACAGTTTATTTCACAAAATACTATCCTGGCTATCACAAATCTTATAGAGACTAAATTATCTTGTTAACAAACCTTTGCAAATTATGCAAGCAAATGCATTTTTAATAGCTGCACGTTCTTCGTCCGTGAATGTCATAAAACATCTGCGTGCCGACGTCAGCTCAGATAAGCCTATGGCCTGTGCAACCTCTGGCAGTTCTTGGGATGCCAACACCACCTCTTCAATTCTTTCTAAGACCTCTGGTAGCTGGCTGTCATCATCCCGTTGGCTGAGGAAAGAAGTTACAATAAGCACACCATGTTTTTCAAATATTTAAGTCTGTTACATGTTAGTAACTGACATGCTCCAAATATCTGCTATTTTACCTTAATCTTCTCCTTTTGGATCTCATATCCAAGAACTGTTGTTCAGGCACAGCAAAAACCTTCCTAGAATTTTGTTTCCAGTAAGCTGACCCTGGGGAAATCATTTGTATTTTAAAAGATGAATTATGTCAAGATTGAACAAGTGAAAATTTTATAATAGGAAAACAACACTACTAAAATTGCAGACACCAAAACAAGGTGCTTTCAATGTGCTTTTTGTTCACAAAAATGTTGTACACAATGTTCTATCAAGGCTTCATCAATCGGAACCTGATCATTTTTATTTCACTTTTTGAGGGTCAGAAAAATTCAGGTAATTTTAATGTGTATCATTTTTATGTGAATTAAACCCTTAATTTCACAAATTTTTTAAATCAAATTTATATTGTTTAGGTGTATAGAACTTTTTTTTTATCAACTGGTATTACATTTCTCTGACCATACGAGTAACCCCAGAGTGCAGTCTGCACGATGGGGCGGGGCGACACGTGTCGCTCCGCCCACACCCGATTTTATTGGTTTATAATACAGCAATCTTATTGGCATAGACGCTTGAGGGCATGAGCATGCGCATTGCTTTATGTACACGTTTATGGTAGGAGTTTATGAATGATCTACGACGCTGTTTGGCCATACTACAGAAATGATAACCATGACGATTTCCGATTTCAGTAATGATCAATTGAATAATATTTTGCTGAATTTACAAATCAAGTTAGATGAAGTTAGCGCTCGATTCACATCGTTTCAAAGCAGCTTTACAAAAAGTAATATTGTAGCCTAAGCTTTAGGCTAATATTGAGCAGTTTTAGGGTTTGAGATTTAGCCTAGATACTATATTACATTTATTAATTTACCCTGCAGATAAGTCAGTGCTTTTAGTGAGCAATGACCGACTTCATGAAATTACTGGCATAGCATCAACGGAGAAATAATTTCTATGGGCTGATATAGACAATATTTTTCTGCATCATGCAAGCCTCCGGAATTTTACATCATTCATAAATGCTTCTTCGTTTTTCCATTAGGACCAGTGAATAAACAAACTCGGGATTTTACACAAATGATGATAATTCACTGTATTCCAGTAAAACATCGGATAAATCCGTGTGTTTTATTTTATTTTAAAGCAAAACCACGGTGACAAATAAGACAATAATATAGCTACAAGCCATGGCCATTGGGTTTTGTGCGTAGGCTACAATAATAAAAACCAAGCAGTGCTGAAATGTGAAATAAATAAATATTAATTTACTAAAAAATGTATTATGTCGATCTGGGCTATAGCAAATATTATTATTTATGTAGTGTACTCAAGTATTTAAGCAATATGCCTACATATCAGCTCTCTGTTGGGTATTTTATTTATTTTATATAGGCCTATATTATAATTGCACAGATTTACAGCAGTGGGTTTTTGTTATGGTTATGCAGCTAGCCTATATGTGAGTGTTAATACTTGAAACCATTTTTATCCCGTACGTAGCTATACGCAGATTAAAACATGAACATGCAATGCGGGGGTGGATGAATAAATAATTTGATTTTTAATACTTGATGAGTCGTAGTAGCCAACATAAATGGTTGACTCTTCTTAAACACGAATCTTTAAAACTATAACAGGGATTTACAGAACCAAGAGGCCCTCATTTTAGAGTTTGCCATTAAACATTTTATTTGCACTTTGTACCAAATAATGCATGCATTGGACATCTCGTAAAAAAAAAATGACAACAAAAACGGTCGTGCTTTAAAATTAAAATCAGCTGCTTTTAAAATTCTTACAGTGAATTATCATCCTTTGCGTAAAATCCAGAGTTTGTGCTGATCCACCGATCCTGATAGAAATATGAAGAAGCCAAGTGAATGACAACACGCTATAATGTAATCTCCCTGAAGTAGGCTAGTCTAGAGGTGCGGTCACCAAGCGTTCGTTTTTAAGTACAATAAAATATTAGCCAATAGATATTAACTAAAATTACCATGGTAATACCATGGATACTATGGCGACAAAATAGCCATACGATTAAAGCTAGGGTTGGTAATCCTGTTCAGAAATTTTTTTTTTATACTGGGTGAAATGGTCCTTCCATTCTGATAGTAGTCAATACATTATGTGTTCAGAAAAAGGAATGAAAAAATATCTGACCTCTGTAGCAGCTGTAGGACAGTAAAAACTCTGACCAATCACTGCCATTCGGTGCGAATGTAAAGAACCAATCAGATGCCTTCATGTCTCGTGCCCGAGCACCACTGCGTGCACAGCAGTGATGCGCGGGTCAATGTGTATAAACAAACCCGCACCCGACCGACGTTTTCAACTAACCCGCCCGCAACTCGGACCGCAAAAAAAAAGAAAGAAAATATTGTTCTTGACCCGCGTTTTTTTAAAGTAGCTATAGTAAATGCTCATCGCGTCATGGGCCATAGACGGAGGAACTAGGGGTGCGCATTTTTCAGAATGCTGTAGTGTATGATATAGCCTATAGTGTTTTGTAATAAAGGCTTGATTTATTCATTTATTTCGTTTCATTTTCTTAACAATTAAGATGCTGCATGTGTTTATCTAATCGAAGTGTGCGTCTCTCCCCGGACTTTCCCAACAAAAACCCCCCTCTCAGCAAATACATAAAACTGACATTACTGAGCTATATGCGTTTAAAAGTAGCCTATTAAAATGGCACAATGGCATTGCTCAGTTCAACGTGTTGGGAAATCGGGCATTTTGTCCCGCGTCAGCTTTTATTCAAAAGTTAATAACGCGCTCAACATTCAAAAGGTAAATAAGGATTTCCCACTGTCATCTCTGCAGACTGAGCTCGTGCGTCATCCTCGGGCAGTTATTCAGCCAATAAAGTGTAGACCTAACCGCGGGTAACCCCAGGATCAACCCGCGCATCACTGGTAGGTACATGCAGCTGACTCCAAATGTGGATGCGCGTTCATATTTGTGGGGGGGCGTAGCTTTGGATGGAGCACTGACAGGAGGGGGCGGAGCTTAGAAGAGGTGCTACTTTCAAATCTGGCTAGCTCTCCAACATTACCTACCCTAGCTTTAAAGTATTTAAAGTAAATATAGTACTTTAATATTTCTTTAATACGGCCAAATAATTCATAAAACCGTACTTAAAGGAATGCGCATGCTCAGACCTGAATCGTCTACACCAATAAGATTGCGGTATTATAAACCAATTAAATTGGAGGTGGGCGGATCGACACGTGTCGCCCCGCCTAAAAGTGTCGCCCCGCCCCATCGTCCAGACTGCACTCTGGGGTACTACGACCTTACTGGTGTTTTCATTGTGTTTTTCTTAGATTTTTTTAAACAGCTTGTAGTCAATCTCATCTTTTGCAGTTACCTTTTGTTCTCTCTGTATCGAGAATTTCATTCCCCTGGCCATCAGTCAGTATCATACCATCCTCTGATCCAATAGCATCTTGGACTTTTACCAAGATACCAGGAACTGATGCCTCGTGTTCATGAAAACGGATCGCCACAGTTTTCTGTAAACACTGGAACTACACACCTAAAATTAAAATTGATAGTTGTCTATAAGATTATATAGTTTTGCTTAATTGTAACATTTTCTAATAATTGGCACAGAGGGGCAAATTCGTCCCTGCGGGCTCACTGTCCTGCAGTTTAGACCCAACCGTGATAAAACTCACCTGCCTGTAGCATTCCAGTAATCATTAAGACAGAGATGAACTGGCTAAGGTGTGCTTGATTAGGGATGCAGCTGAACTTTGAATGACATTGGCCTGGATATGGCAAGTTTGCCCATCACTGCAGTGGCATAATATATATATATGTGTTTAATAAAAAAAAATCTAAATCATTACCTGAAATATACGGCTAATCTTATCCGTTGTCATGTCTTCGTCCTTTAAAGTTACCCTCTTAGGACCCCTGAAAAGTGTGTATGTATCCATGGCTTGTGAAGACTTACATCTCATATTTTTAATGTTGTTTTTAGTATTATTTTTACATTTTTTTATTAATATTCATAATCAGAAGTATTATGTATCTGTTTTATACTTTTATACTTTTTATATACATTCATAATCATTTGTAATCATTGTGTTTTATGAATCATACTGTTCACATACCGTTTTGAATGCATATATGTGTGAGAGAGACTTTGGGAGATTTTGAGTGTGTGTCTGGAGTGGAATGTATGCAGTGTTTTTTTCTGCCTAAGCATAATATATACATTCTATGCTATGTTAATGGAAACCACATGTTTCAGCCTATATCAACTGAAGCCTAAAATGGTAAAATAAATTAGATATCTTGGCAAAATCATTGGTGTCTGTTTCTATGAAATCAATTAACAAGGGGAAGCAAGATTTTTAAATCTACAGCTTGCTTGAAGTTCGCGGCTGATTCTGAATTCGGCATCCGCACACTTCCGTTTCCATTCGTCCCGCTAGCGTGAACTTCCGGGTCACAGCTTAGTAAAAAAAATCAAAATGTCATATTCCATTTTTAGGCCAATATTCTAAAATCCATTATTTAGAGTAGATTATGTGTCTGGCAGAATAGAAAAATAGAACTTTAAGTAAATATAAAAAAGGCAATAAAACGATAAATTAAAAAATGATTATTTTTTTTTGTTTTCTGGTTTTCATTTGAAAACGGATTTGGAATGGACGGAAGATACCCTGATTGAAACACTATCACAAATTTAGTTGTTTCACTATTGGAACAAATTGAATTACAAAAATGATATTTGCTGTATTCTCCCATTCACTGCTACAGATGTTAACTTTGATGGCTTCTTATGTAAAACGGGACCATAGCCTGCATGGTTCACTGAGAAACCTAAACAATGATAACCCTTCTCTCTACTGCCCCCTGCTGGGCTGGAGAAATCTCTTCACAGTGCAGCAAAGCAGACGCACAAGAACGAAATATGAAAAACAAGAATGCACTTATTAGTTTATAATGCTAATAATGTGGATGTAAAAGTGACCATTTAATTTCAAGGGAACCAATTCAACTGATTAGCAGTTTCAGTATCAGAATAACAGTGTGAATCGGGGAAACCCGTCATTTACTGTGATTGTCTTCTAGTATTTCAGAAAAATATGAGAAACAGGATGTTGTCAGTTCTCTATTATTGCAGTAAAAAAAAAATGTCTTCTAAAAAAATATATCTTAGATACTCTTTGTTTTGAAAATTACATAAAAAGATTGATAAATAATGAAATCCTAAAGTTAGTTATTTTATGAAACGTTGACAGCTACTTTTAGAAACAATGACTACTAATGACTAATGAAGCTGAAAGATATGTGTCCAAGCTATCATGAAGATGAAGGAATAGATGTTATTTCTCACAAATCCATTTACTCATCACAGAGCATGGGATGTCATTCCAGTTGTTCAGGACGGGTTTGGCAGGATCTAGTTGAATACAATCCTCATTTCCAACCGCGTCATTTGGCTCATTAATTTCGCAAAACCTGAATGAAATACAATCAGATTCAGTTCAGAGCTCTAAAAAAATGTACTCACTCATGCTATAAAAAGACACACACATAGGGTCTAACGTGCATGTTAGACCCTATACCGACTAAGCTGCTGAAAGAGATGCTTCCAGATGTCATAGATCCTCTTCTTAATATCATTAATTCATCTTTGTCTCTAGGATACGTACCAAAAACCTTTAAGCTAGCTATGATTAAACCGCTTGTTAAAAAACAGCAACTTGATCCTACAAAACTAGTCAATTACAGGCCGATCTCTAATCTGCCATTTCTGTCAAAGATATTAGAAAAAGCAGTATCCTCACAACTGTGTTCCTTTCTTGAAAGAAATGATATCTGCGAGGATTTTCAGTCCGGATTTAGACTGTACCATAGTACCGAGACAGCTCTCGTTAGAGTCACAAATGATTTGCTCTTATCATCCGATCGTGGTTGTATCTCTCTATTAGTATTACTGGATCTTAGTGCTGCATTTGACACCATTGACCACAACATCCTTTTAAATAGACTCGAACATTATGTTGGCATTAGTGGAATTGCATTAGCATGGTTTAAATCATACTTATCTGACCGTTATCAGTTTGTAGCAGTAAATGAAGAGATGTCTTATCAATCACAAGTTCAGTATGGCGTACCACAAGGCTCAGTACTAGGACCCGCTGCTGTTCACTCTGTATATGCTACCATTAGGAGATATCATTAGGAAACATGGAATTAGCTTTCACTGTTATGCCGACGATACTCAGCTGTATATTTCTTCAAAACCTAACGAAACCTACCAATTCACAAAATTAACGGAATGCATAGCTGATATAAAAAATTGGATGACTAGTAATTTCCTACTACTAAATTCAGAAAAAACAGAGATTCTAATTATTGGACAAAAAACTTCCACACGTAATAACCTAGAGTACTGTCTAACACTTGATGGCTGCTCTGTTAAGTCTTCGTCGTCGGTTAGGAACCTGGGTGTGCTCTTTGATACCAATCTTTCATTTGAAAGTCATGTGTCTAGTATCTGTAAAACCGCTTTCTTCCATCTTAAAAATATATCTAAATTACGTCATATGCTCTCAATGAATAATGCAGAACAATTAGTTCATGCGTTTATGACCTCAAGGCTAGATTATTGTAATGCTCTACTGGGTGGTTGCCCTGCACGCTTAATAAACAAACTACAGCTAGTTCAAAACGCAGCAGCTCGAGTTCTTACTAGAACCAGGAAGTATGACCATATTAGCCCTGTTCTGTCAACACTGCATTGGCTGCCTATTAAACATCGTATAAATTTTTAAAATATTGCTGATCACTTACAAAGCACTAAATGGTTTAGCTCCGCAGTACTTGAGCGAGCTCTTAACGCATTATTGTCCTTCACGTCTACTGCGATCTCAAAATTCCGGCCAGTTAATAATACCTAGAATATCAAAATCGACTGCTGGCGGTAGATCCTTTTCCTACTTAGCACCAAAACTTTGGAACAGTCTTCCTACCATTGTCCGGGAAGCAGACACACTCTGTCAGTTCAAATCTAGACTAAAAACACATCTCTTCGGCCTAGCATACACATAACACATTATAGACTTATAATTAGGCTGCATAGTTTAGAACAGCCGGGACCGGGAACACTTCCCGTAATCCTGATGTACTTGGTACATCATAAGAAGGATGGCGTCTACGCTAATATTAGTCTCTCTGTCTATCCCGAGGTTTACTGCTGTCCACCGGAACCAGGCCGTATCCAGATCTGATGAAGGACCAGCGCCAGGACACGACGACGACGACGCTGACCTGAAGTGTCAACCAGTCTCTCCTCCTCTCCACTCCGACTTCAACCAATCGGAACTGGACAAATACTCTGATTCATTCTGAACTTCATACACTGTTCACTCATTGGCCAGAGGAGAACTGGCCCTCGACTGAGCCTGGGTTCTCCCAAGGTTTTTTTTCTCCATTCTGTCACCTGATGGAGTTTTGGTTCCTTGCCGCTGTTGCCTTACCTTCTGGCTTGCTTAGTTGGGGACATTAAATATTCAACAATATTATAGATCTGCCTTAAAGGTGGACGATGATGAAATTATTTTTTTTTGTATGTTCATGTTATCACTGTGAAGCTGCTTTGATACAATCTGTATTGTAAAAAGCGCTATATAAATAAAGATGACTTGACTTGACATAGATATCAGTTAACAACAATTCACTTAGAATTCATCTCAAATAAATCCACCATTATCTTTAGATAATACACAGGCCTTTTAACATAAGTCCCGTCCTTTGGATGAGGGACTTATGTTAAAAATGATATTAAAATTGGATATTAAAATCCATTTTGCAGTTGTATATCGTCCCCCAGGTCAGCGTGGCAATTTCTTACAGGAGCTTGATGTGCTACTCTCATCCTTCCCCGAGGATGGCACTCCTCTCATAGTTCTTTGAGACTTCAACACCCACCTTGATAAACCTCAAGCTGCTGATTTCCACACTCTGCTTGCCTCATTCGACCTCAAACTAGTATCGACTGCGGCTACTCATAAATCGGGTAACAAACTGGACCTTATTTACACACGCTACTGCTCCATTGACCATACTCTTGTCACTCCACTGCACACCTCAGATCACTTCCTCCTCACTCTCAACCTCAACCTGCCCCAGAACACAACATGCACTCCTCCACAGGTCACCTTTCGGCGTAACCTACGCTCACTCTCACCCTCTCGTCTATCCTCTTTGGTCTCATCCACACTTCCTCCACCGGACCAGCTCTCAGCACTAGATACTAACAGTGCAACTGATACTCTTTTCTCCACTCTAACATCCTGCTTGGACAACTTCTGCCCCCTTTCCTCCAGGCCAGCCCGCGCCACTGCCTCTGCCCCCTGGTTATCTGATGTTCTCCGTGAACATCGTGCTAAACTCAGGGGTGCAGAGAGGAAGTGGCGCAAATCCAAAGATCATACTGACCTTGGTCTTTATCAATCCCTCCTCACTTTCTTCTCTGCTAACATATCTACTGCTAAAATTACTCACTATCACAACAAAATTAACAATTCTTCTGACTCTCGCATGCTTTTCAAAACCTTCTCCTCCCTTCTTAACCCTCCTCCTTCTCCTCCTCCTCCTCCTCATCTTCCCCCTCCTCCCCCTCCCCCTCCTCCCCCTCCCCCTCCTCCTCCTTCCCCTTCCACATTGTTTCTTTGAAAAAAGATTGAATTTATAAGTATAACTTTTCTCATTTCCTCAAAATTTAACAACATAATTTCTTCTTCAAATGAAACTTTCTACTTACTGCACTTTCCATCTTTTCCTTCATCCTGGCTGTGATTCTGTGTTCGAGGTCCAGTTGTGTCCTTAATATTATCATTTGCAACATTTTCATAAATGTCCTCTAAATCCATTATTCGCTTTTATGTCTGACAGCAAGTGTTCACAGATGAGCTGTGCTTGAATGATAGTCGTGGTTTCTTTTGAATAGTGCTAACACTAAACAGGAAGTGGCTTTATTCTTGAATAGATTCTTGAATAGCTTACCTGATCTATCTCCGCTCCTCAGTAAACCCAGACAAACAGATGAGCTAGAGGAAATTACTAGCAGTATGAGCACCATTTTCTCTAGTACATTAGAAACTGTTGCACCAATTAGATTAAAAAAGGTTAGAGAGAAAACTAAAGCACCATGGTACAACAGTGATACGCATGTAATCAAGAGAGAAACTCGTAACTTAGAGCGCAAATGGAAACAAACTAATTTAGAGGTCTTTAGAATCGCGTGGAAAGACAGTATGTCACGTTATAAAAAGGCTCTAAAAGCAGCCAGGGCTGAGCATCTCCGCAAACTAATAGAAAATAACCAAAACAATCCAAGGTTTTTATTTAACACTGTGGCTAGACTAACAAATAAACAGACATCACCTGAACAAAATATTCCGTTACATCTTAATAGTAATGATTTCATGAATTTCTTCACTGAGAAAATAGAAAGCATCAGAAACACAATTGTAAATGTACAATCTTTGACAGCGTCTTATGATTCAGCCTCAATTATCGCCCCTCAAGAACAACTACAGCGCTTTACAACTATAGGACAGGAAGAGCTAAATAAACTTATTACTGCATCTAAACCAACAACATGTTTATTAGATCCAATACCCACTAAACTACTGAAAGAAGTGTTACCTGTAGTGGAAGAGCCTCTGCTCAATATTATTAACTCGTCTCTATCTTTAGGACATGTTCCAAAAACATTCAAGCTGGCAGTTATAAAACCTCTTATTAAGAAACCACAATTAGATCCAAATAACCTACTACAGACCCATTTCAAATCTTCCATTTATGTCTAAAATACTAGAAAAAGTTGTGTCCGCTCAATTGTGCTCTTTCTTGCAAGAAAACGATATCTATGAAAAATTTCAGTCAGGATTCAGGCCACATCATAGCACAGAAACTGCGCTGGTTATTAAAATTACAAATGATTTACTTTTAGCTTCTGACCAAGGCTGTATCTCAATACTAGTTTTACTCGATCTTAGTGCTGCGTTCGACACTATAGATCATAAAATACTCTTAGATCGACTTCAAAATTACACTGGTGTACAGGGACAGGCATTAAGCTGGTTTAGATCGTAATCAGACCGTTACCATTTTGTCCATTTAAATGGGGAAAAATCAAAGATAACGTCAGTAAATTATGGAGTGCCGCAAGGATCTGTGTTAGGCCCTCTGCTATTCTCAATTTATATGCTGCCACTTGGTAATATTTTAAGAAAACATGGAATAAGTTTCCACTGTTATGCTGATGACACTCAATTATATATTTCATCACGACCAGATGATAACACTAAATTATCTGAAATGACAGAGTGTGTTAAAGATATAAAATATTGGATGACGTGTAATTTTCTTCTATTAAATTCAGATAAAACGGAGGTATTACTGATTGGTCCAAAAAACTGCCCACAAAACCTCTTACAATACAACCTTAATCTAGATGGACGTCCTGTTACTTTATCCTCTACAGTAAAAGACCTGGGTGTTATACTAGACCGCAACTTGTCTTTTGAAAATCATATTTCAAATGTCACAAGAACAGCCTTTTTCCACCTTAGAAACATTGCTAAGCTACGTAACATGCTATCAGTTTCTGATGCAGAAAAGTTAGTTCATGCATTCATGACCTCGAGACTAGATTACTGTAATGCTTTATTAGCTGGTTGTCCTGCATCCTCCGTAAACAAGCTACAGTTAGTCCAAAATGCAGCTGCTAGAGTTCTTACTAGGTCAAGGAAATATGATCATATAACACCAATTTTATCATCTCTACACTGGTTACCTATTAAGTTCCGTATCAACTACAAAGTATTGTTACTGACCTATAAAGCCCTAAATGGTTTAGCTCCTGTGTATTTAAGAGATCTTCTATCGCCATATAATCCATCGCGCTCTTTAAGATCGCTAAATTCGAGGCTTCTGGTCGTACCTAGGATAACTAAGTCCACTAAAGGAGGGAGGGCGTTTTCACATCTAGCTCCTAAACTCTGGAATAGCCTTCCTGATACTGTCCGAGGTTCAGACTCGCTCTCCCAGTTTAAAACTAGATTAAAGACGCATCTCTTTAGCCAAGCATTCACATAATGCACCTCATACCTTTTATACTACAGTTAAATCAGATCAAATGCATTCATATTATGAACAGCAGCTACGCTAATTATTTCCCATCTGCCTTTTTTTGTTGTTATCTCGGGACGCCTGTCCCGAGATAACTCAAATAGAGTTCGTCAGCTCCAGTTATGTATCCAGCCTCTCATGGAGACTTCAGATGCCCCAACGCCTGTGATGAGACGACTCGACGCCTGTGAAGAGACGACCCAACGCCGGCAATATGTTATGCCCTAAATTTTATGATTAACTAACTGTATTTTGTGTGTATATTTTTTAAATGCATTTTCTGTAAAGCTGCTTTGAAACAATATGTATTGTGAAAAGCGCTATACAAATAAACTTGAATTGAATTGAATTGAATTTATTAGTTCAGACAGAGAAAAATACCAGAGCCTGTCTACGGAGAGCCTGTTCACTCCCTATTAAGTCCTATTGTACCGAATTTTGGTTGTAGTTCCACCAGAGTTCCACTGGGGGCGATCGCCCAGAATGCAAAATGAATGGGAGTCTATGGGGCTAAACGGCTAAATTTGTCCCTTTCAGCCGATTGCCGTTGAGAAATCTCAGATTTGATTGTAGGTTTGGCAAGTTCAACATGGGTTATAGGTTGAAAATTGAATGAGCGAGTACTTATGTCCTTTCGATTTCTTACAGGTTGAGTTGTTGTTGCCCATAACACGCTTGCATTCTGCTAATGAACGCTGATTAATCAGTGAAGGACTGGTTTCGACCAGAGATACCGCTTGATGGCATCGTGGTATCTGAAGCGGGAACAGAATGTATTCTAGCAGAAACTCTTCTAACCCGTGTATTTACCTGTGTCAGCTGTGCTGGCGATGCCTCGAGAGAAAAGAAAGTGCAGAGCGCGAAAGCACCACAGTGACTGAAGGATTGCCGTAAAGCAGTATCTCTGGTCGTACGATGTGTATGACGTCATTGACATTTTGAAAGACTTTTTAAAGCAAATAAGTGACTCTAAAAAATCTAACACCCAATGTGCAATTTCTTTGCATCTCCTTTCGAATACAACATTCAAATTACTAGACAAAAAAATATATCTTGAGAAAAGTGGATTTTGAGGGGTATAGTTCCATAGACCTCCATTCATTCTGCACTCGTCCTGTGAGCGCCCTCATATGGAATCAGAGTGGAACTGCAACCAGTCAGAAGCCGGAAGTGTAGCGAGAGTGAACCTTCTCCCCTTATTAGACATTCTCTGAAAATACTTTCATTCCCACAACGAAACTCTCCACTCAAACACATTTAAAGGAACACGCTGACTTTTTGGGACTTAATAAAGGTCCCATGACAAAATAACCTCAGTTATTTTAGTATTTTATAATGTTTTCAGGGTTCCCCTTATAATGTTAGTATGTTTTTTAGATAAAAAAAAATAGTCATAATTTAGAAAAAGGCATTTTTCCTATCCTGATTTTGAGCCTCTGATTTGAATGCTCTGTTTGAAGGGGCGTGTCTGTGTGAGATTCAGTGAGAATCACTGCTGTGATTGGCTGACATGCTTGCATATGAAATAGCTACGTATTACATGTGAACCTCTCTCGAATACTTTTACTACAGCTATTATACGTTTTTACTATTACAGCTATAGAGATTAACAAATCGTCAGAAGTTTTTAAAGTTTTTAGATATATTCCCATCACATAAAATGTTTCCATGATGAGCATTGAGCAAGCAGATGACAATCTGTTGTTGATGGCGAGAATGAAGATCTTATCATTCAATGCAGTTTCTACACTCTCTCTAATGCTTTCCCCAATGCAAACACGATGATGTAAATACAGTAAGAGCTTCATGTGCAGTGTAACGTGCGTCATTGATTTCATAACGAGTTTAGCAAGTGTCCAGATAAACTCGATCTCGCTGTGTGGAAAGATTGTTCTTTGATCGCTTTCTGTATATGAATTATTCACAATTTAAATAAGATTATTTTCATCCTACTAAAAGAAACGAGGTGAAGTTGATATTTTAGTCACTGGCTTGACTTTCTGATGCATAAACAGTTGAACGATTTTGAGAGAAAGATTACCTGTCTGAACTTAAACAATTACACATCAGAAAGTGTTGATTGGTAGCTCGATCGATTTATTTTCAGACGTTCATCGAGGCCAGCTCTGTATTGGCCCAAGTTGAGGAAACATTTGGACTGTTTGAAATGTTTGGACCATACAAAACTTTGGGAAGTTGTGTCTGCGCATTTCCAGAGAAAATAAAATTAACCCATTGTTTCTTCAGAGGCTCGGATGAATTACAAAAAAATACTTTTAATACTGTTAATTCTCAATAAGACCTTATGTACACTTGTGACAGAAATAAAGTCAGTCTGGTTAGTAATACTCTGTGCGTGCCGTGACTCTGTCTGACCGCTAGCCTAGCTTAGCACAAAGACTGGAGGTAAACGGTGCAGCTAGCATACTGCTCCCAATAAGTGACAAAATAATGCCAACATTTTCCTATTTACATGTTGTGATTTGTATAGTCACAGCGTGTACAAATAACAAGGTCACATGAGCACAGCCATCTTCTAACCGTATACTGGGAACTATATTCTCAGAAGGCGAAGCACTGCTACTTCTGCGGATTTGCTCACAGCGCCTGAGAAGCCCCGCGGTGAGGAGACGAGAGTTCGCTCTGAGTGTTGCGCTAATATCCTGTTAGGATAGGAACTTCATAAAATGGTACGACTAATGTTTTAATGTTTACTTTTTTTAGTTTTCACTTTGATAAAATGTTACATAATATGTCCTACTGATATTATAATACATAATTTAACAAATGATCTTAAATATGATTCTACATTCTTGTTTAGATCATGTAATGAATAGTGGTTCACTTCCGCAATTTGGTACGATTACTTTCATATCAGCAGCGAACCGTACTGGAGTTCACATGAACTGTACCCCAGACCACCCTTCTTAAGTGGACTCGAGTATGGTTCGCGGGTGCGCACCCGAGTTCGGAAGACAGCGTTCACATCAAAACCGAACTCTGACGTCATTCAAACCCGGGTGCGCATCAAAAGTGATAGTGTGATAGCGCCCTAAATCTTCTAGTAGCTGTGCCAAGAGAAATCTGAATCATTAACTTCCGAATCTTGCAGAGACAGAGAGTGTGAATAGGAGCTGTCCATGAGCAGCAGGAGCAACTTTTGGTAAGTATTCGGATGAATTATTTTGTCATTTTACATCCACGTCCCCCCGATTGCCAGTATTTCTCTACTGTGTTAGAGTCGAGTGGTTATGACGCAATTGTTAGCCTATTTTTACAAAAACTGCTTCTACAGGGACATAACTTAAGATACAAGGTAATGGAGCCTTTTATACATTGTCGTGTGTCTTTAGAACTTAAAAATGGACAAACAGAGTATTTAAACACCTCAGATGTAAAGTTATTCGCTGTCAAAGTGACACCAAAATGAATGAGAGTCAATGGAATGCTAACAGCAGGTGATGGCTTGTTAGCCAATGGCGGGCCCCATAGAAGATACACTTTCCGAATGCTGGATTACCCCCTTGCCTGAATATGATGTTTCTTTTCCTCTCTGATCACTTCAGTCTGATAAACCTGCTCTCTACGGCGCCCTGCTGGACTGGAGCAAATATAGCCATTGTAATATATGCCTTATGCTTCGGACTCCTGGGTCCGTATGAATTAGCTCAAATGATCTATAGGGAATTTTAATAACTAATCATGAATATGATTAATATTTCGCATATTACAGTTACATTAAATGATCGAAATTGAAAATGTATAGATTATATGAATATATGAATAATCGATCATAACGTCTTATAATTCCTCATTCATATATCAATAATCTTAATTTCGATTATGAGACAACCTTTAAGGGAAATTCATGTAACCATCAAATCGGTGTTGTCCAGCAACGACCGTAGGTACGGTTAAACTATCAATTTCTCAATAAAGTTATCCTTTACAAACTCCAAGAAATATTAACCTTCTGGTCGTGAATATTAATTTTCCTGTGTTTATAAAATTAAACTACTTAATGTAGTTAATATTGAGCGCGGTAGCTCGGATCGTGAACCTCATTGACTCGTTTTACAAGCGTTTTCCAGAAACAGTTGAATATATTGTTTTAATAAATGCAAAACTACAGAATATAGGCTATTACACAAGATACACGTTTTATATGTCTATGTACATTTACTTACAGTTAACAAACCAGACAAAACGGGTAACAGATGATGAGAGAGAAAGTGAGAGAGAGAGAGAGAGAGAGAGAGATTGCTCTGCTTTAAGCTGGTGCTATTTATATGGAATTATTCTTGTGCCAATAAAATTGAACGTAACTTTTCAAGAAACTGATGAAAATATAAATTGAAACTGAAAAAAATATCTTTGAAACTGAAAAAGAATACATCGCGGGCACATTTTTTTACTTCGTTCTTAATACACTGCATGTTTTGCTAACTATTTCTCATATTTCTTTCGCTGATCTGAACTTACAAATGCACTTCCAGAGTTTTCATTTACGCTTCTGAAGTTTTCGTTTACGCTCCCTGAGTTTGCGTTCGCAGTTCTGACACATAGCTCTCGTGGGGGCGGGGCTAGTAGCAGTGTGTTCTCATTGGCTACTGAGTTTTTGATTGACAGCTTCTTGACCTGGAAGTGAAGACGTCAGTGTTGTGTTTACATGTGTGGATGTGAGCGTCTGTAAGCGCAGCTTTCTATTTCATTTGAGTGATATTAAGTTATGTTTTTAATTTATTTAATTTTTTTATCTGTATTTACCTGCTGCTACTACCGGTACTTTGTTGACAGAAGCTTTTAGGAGCGCAAGAGATCGATTCAGTCTATTCAGTTTAATTGTACATTAAAGTACTGTAATACTGATATTGTATAGTGTCCAATGTTTTCTGAGAATATTTGTTTATTCCTGATGATTATTTAGCATGTTAGGCTCTGATTAGGTTGAGCTGTTACAATTTAAAGAGAATACTAGCATACAGTAGCCTACGTGTGTGATGTATTCATCCGTCAAGAAAGATTCACTTCAACCAGGTAATCAAGGTTGGCAACCATGGCCATCACATTACTCATTGTTAGCATATGCATTTACACCATCAAAATTAATGATCACTTAAATAAGAGGAATTTAAACAATATGAAAATTACAATCGTGGCCTGCTGTCAGATGATACAGACCTCAAAGAGCATTTCATATTTCACACAAATAATGTTCTTGTTGCCATTTTTTTAATCATGCTGATAATTTAATTTAGTTATTTAATTTAGTTAATAATATCTTCTAACATTTAAAATTAAAATGTTAACAATCATTAACCATTTCAATTGTGACTTATACAACCAGTTAATGTAATGTAATTAAAAATATGAATTCCAATAAATGTACATTCTGTAGCAACATTGAAAATGACAGATGCTTATTCAAATTAATAAATTGTGATTCTCTAGAATACTTCATTAAATGGTCTGAAAAGACAAGACATTTTGGTGGCTCCCCATAGAACCCAGCCCCAACATTGCTCACACCAACATGTAATGTGACACCCACACATTCCGTTGCATTAGGAGCACACACACACAAGAGACTTTTCATTGAACGAATCATATTTAAAACATTACCAAATGCATTCTGTGTTGCCATTTATATGTCATGACAGGTTTGGGATTTAATGTAAGTTTTAATGTGTACTAATCAAAATGTAAATGCTTCTAATCTGTATATTTTATGTAACTTTGTTATTCCTAAACGTAACCGGAATGTGTTTCATATCATTTCAAATCTCCAAACCTAACGGAGTTGAATCTCGATAATAGACTGCAATGGTATGATTATTTCGATATGAATTCTTTCTAGTCATAGAAATGACTAGTTCCAAAGCTCTATCATAAATTATACAGCAGGGGGTCTCTTCTGACAAGACAAAGAGAGTTCCCGCTCTTGAATCACTGAAGGTGATTGGACAATCCACCAGAAGGCGGCGTTACCCATACATTCCTTAAAACCCAAACGCTCTTCCTCTCGTCCCCCGCTCTGCCTGCCGTCGTCAGCATGTAAAGTCTCCGATCCTGGAACTCCTTCCAGGAGTTCCCTCCACTTTTTTATTTCCTTTATAAAGTGTCTTTTGTTTCCTTTTTAAATTCTCCTTTGTTCGTTTCCACCTACGAGTCGAACGAACGAAGCCTGAATTCCTTCAGCAACTTCACTTGCAACCAGCCTTCAAAGCTCCCGCGGAAACGTGCTCTGGCAACGAGCACGCGCCCTGCTTCGAAGAATTCACGAGAGAACGCGCACTCTGTTCCGAGAACACGCGCAGGCTGGACACAGCTCGTCACACACAAACGAACCTTTTGCAAGTATCACGCTCTAACGAGTTTTAATGTTTTAAGGTGTTTCGATTGATGTCTCTCTCAAAGGTCTGTGATGTTTGCTGTTCTATGGTCACACGTGACCATTTTCTCTCTCTCTCTCATCCTCTCTTTATCTCTCTCTCTCTGTCCCGCAATCAAATCGAGCGCGGGCCCCAGAGCACTCTCTCCCTCGCTCCCTCTCTCTCTGTTCCGCATTCAAATCGAGCGCGCCCCGGCCCTCGATCTCATTCTCTCCCTCTTATTCTCTCTCCCAAACGCACGACCAAAAACCTCTGTAAATCGCTCCCCGCGCGTGCGAGGTGTGCGTTACTACTGCTAAATAGCACCAGCTTAAAGCAGAATAATCTCTCTCTCTCTTTATCTCTCACTTTCTCTCTCTCATCTGTTATTCGTCTTGTTTGTCCACATGTAAGATATGTACAAAACTATAATCAATATGTGTAATCCGTTATATTCTGTAGTTTGCATTTATTAAAACAATATATTCAAGACTGTGTCTGTGAAAAAACGCTCGTAAAACCACAAACGTCAATGAGGTAGATTAGAGCTACCGCGCTCCCTGTTTACTACATTAAGTAGTTTTAATTTTATAAACACCAGAAATATTAATGTTCACGGCCAGAAGGTTGGTGTTTCTTGGAGTTTATAAGGAAGGATAACTTTATTGAGAAATTAATCACTTAATCTGACGGTTGGTCGCTGGACGAACAACGATTTGATAATTACATTAATTTCCCTTAAAGATTATCTCGCAATCGAAGTTAAGTAGGATTATTGATATATGAATGAGGAATTATAATTCGTTGTGATTGATTATTCATATATTCATATAATCCACCTTCACTTTCGACAATTTAATGTAACTGAAGTATGCAAAATATTAATCATATTCATGATTAGTTATTAAAATTCCCTATGGATCATTTGAGCTAATTCATACGGACCCAGGAGTCCGAAGCATAAGGCATATAGATTACAATTCTTTATTGTCACTACGGCATATACACAAGTATCAAAGTGAAAGTCTTGGATGCAATAATGTTGTGACAGGAAAGACCAGAATCCACAAAACATTACCTGCATACTACACATGTAATGCACAGTATTATCATGATATACATTACTATACAAAATGCACAATTCTAAATACAGAATACATATTTAAAATTCATATACATTTGAAATGATGCTAGGATCCTTTGAACAGTTCCTGGTACAGTAAAAGTAGAGCAGTGACTGGCTGGGCACAAGGATAGTCCGCCGTAAACATGAGAATTCTCTCATCATTTACTCACCTTCATGCCGTCCCAGATGTGTATGACTTTCTTTCTTCACATAAACATAAACAAAGCATTTTAAGGAAATAATCCATCTCTGTGAGTCCATATAATACAAGTGGATTGTGATTCATGTACGTATGACAGTTGGTCGGTAGTTATTTTTAATAGTTAAAACAGTTTACATTATTAGTATTTTTCTTATCTAGCCTATTGTTTCACTCCAGAAGGCATTGGTTCATCCACTGAGGTCGCATGGACATCACGGTCACTGTGTGTGGTTTTTAAAGCATCTTTAGGACTCGCAGAGATGGATTACAATCCTTAAAATCTTAATTCGTGTGTATCCGTAGAAAGAAAGTAAACTGCATCTGGGACAGCATGAGGGTGAGGGAAATAAGTGAGAATTGTATTTTTGGGTGAATTATACCCTTAACATTCATATGCTGTTGGTATGCTAATCCATGATCAGCAGAGACTAATATGAATAAAGTTCAACCTCTTGTGTACTTGTGAACTGTGTTTGTTTTGATCTAGAGGAAATTAAAATATTTTCTATTTTATAAAAATAAATAAATCAGGTGTCTGAAGATCAAGATCCCACTCATTCAAATGTGATGTGTCTGAACAAAGTGAGACTCTTGTGTGATGTGGACAGTGGATCTGTGGCACTATAACTCCATCCTCTGTGTCAGCAGCAGAATTCTGCTTATGGAAAAGTTGCTCCACTCCCTGGAAAATGAGAAAGGAAACGTATTATAATCTAACAATACAAACTTCTTTGAACTCCCACATACAGTAACAAGTTGAAGACTTAACATATTTATTTCAAAGCAAATTATATAAATGTTTTAAGGGATTTTACAGTACTGAATATTTACAGTCATGCACCATGTATCATCTGTAATACTGTTGTGTAACCAGTAGATGGCTATATAGCCCTATATATAAACATATCCATGGCTGTGTATTCCCTAGTTGCTGGATGTTTTCAGTCATAATTACTTGCATGTATTAGGTTTTGAATTTGGACATATATTTATTATTAAGGAGTATTAAAGATTAAACATTTTTATCAGAAATGTTCATTTGAGTGCAACTTTTTGCATTATTATTAGTCAGATATGGACACAGAAAAAGCATTTTGTTACTCATACTAGCTACATATAATAGCTTTATAAGTCATCTTTATCACACAAAAGTAATCAGAATAAATATTGCGACCAGGGTGATACTTCAAAATAATTGAGTGTTTACATATCATGAATAGAGACGTGGTCTGTGGTCAAGTTGTGTTTCTCCTCTTTCAAAAACTCTGCATCGCAAATTAATCAGAAATTGAGAAATTCAGGTTTAAATAGCTTTATTGGCATGGAAAAAGGCTTTACATTGCCAAAGTTGAATCAGGCAGTGATTGACAGTGCTCTGGTCCAGTGCCATCGGTCATTGTCTGATACAGTAATTTTTGTTCTACTAGGCTACACAATGTTGTTTGGGGTGGCTGGGGGGAAATATGATCTAATCGAAGCAAATATGATCTATACATCGAAGACTGTAATATGTAGATAAACAAGTCATGACATGTAAAGATTGGGCTAACAGTTAAATCAAGACAACAGTGTATAATGTTATGGGCTCACTGAGCTCTAAAATGCCTCACCACCTGAAAAAGCAAGTAGCCTACTGTATTATAAATAGTATGAGTATTGTATAAAAAAATAAATAAAAAAATAAACTTACCACGAGTAGTATCCAGTATCCTGATAGCGACGATGACTAATGATAATGATATCATTCGTCTGTACTATTCCTTCTATAAGAAATCATCTCAACAATATAGTGTACCAGCAAATAAATACAGATACAAACTTAATATCACTCAAATGAAATAGAAAGCTGCGCTTACAGACGCTCAAACGTAAACACAACACTGACGTCTTCACTTCAAGGTCAAGAAGCTGTCAATCAAAAACTCAGTAGCCAATGAGAACACACTGCTACTAGCCCCGCCCCCACGAGAGCTATGTGTCAGAACTGCGAACGCAAACTCAGGGAGCGTAAACGAAAACTTCAGAAGCGTAAATGAAAACTCTGGAAGTGCATTTGTAAGTTCAGATCAGCGAAAGAAATATGAGAAATAGTTAGCAAAACATGCAGTGTATTAAGAACGAAGTAAAAAAATGTGCCCGCAATGTATTCTTTTTCAGTTTCAAAGATATTTTTTTCAGTTTCAATTTATATTTTCATCAGTTTCTTGAAAAGTTACGTTAATTTTTATTGGCACAAGAATAATTCCATATATTTAGCAGTAGTAACGCACACCTCGCACGCGCGGGGAGCGATTTACAGAGGTTTTTGGTCGTGCGTTTGGGAGAGAGAATAAGAGAGAGAGAATGAGATCGAGGGCCGGAGCGCGCTCGATTTGAATGCGGAACAGAGAGAGAGGGAGAGAGGGAGAGAGTGCTCTGGGGCACGCGCTCGATTTGATTGCGGGACAGAGAGAGAGAGATAAAGAGAGGATGAGAGAGAGAGAGAGAAAGTAAATCACGAATGATCATAGGAGTAGCAAAATCACAGACCTTTGAGAGAGCCATCAATCGAAACAAACCTTAAAACATTAAAACTCGTTAGAGTTTGATACTTGCAAAGTTCGTTTGTGTGGAGCTGTGTCCAGCCTGCGCGTGTTCTCGGAGCAGAGTGCGCGCGCTCGTGCTGAGGCGCGCGTGCTTGTTGCCAGAGCAAGCTGTTCGCGGGAGTTTTGAAGAAGGCCTCTTTGGAAGGGAAGTTGCTGAAGGAATTCAGGCTTCGTTCGTTTGACTCGTAGGTGGAAACGAACAAAGTGGAATTTGAAAATTAAACAAAAGAACTTAAAGGAAAATAAAAACAGACGGACTCCGGAGGAGTCGATATCGCAGACTGTTCACATGACTAGGTCGTGTAGCAAGAGCAGGAAGGGGAGTTTTGGGGGAGCTTTGGGCTTTTTAAAGAATGTATAGCTCCACCTCCGTTTGGCGCGAGTAGCCAATAACCTTCAGTGATTCGAAAGCGGGAAACTCTTTGTCCTGTCAGAGAAGAGACCCCCTGCTGTATAATTTATGATAGGGCTTTTAGTAATTCCTATGACTGGCAAGAATTCATATCGAAATAATCATAT
Source organism: Phoxinus dragarum (assembly GCA_033366665.1). Taxonomy (NCBI): domain Eukaryota; kingdom Metazoa; phylum Chordata; class Actinopteri; order Cypriniformes; family Leuciscidae; genus Phoxinus; species Phoxinus dragarum. The sequence goes on along the minus strand of JARPMJ010007215.1, from coordinate 9,998 downwards.
CATTGCAGTCTATTATCGAGATTCAACTCCGTTAGGTCTTAAGATTCAAAATGGTATCAAACACATCATTTTCAGAGTATATGATAACAACGTTACATAAAATATACAGATTAGAAGCATTTAGATTTTGATTAATACACATTAATATTGAAATCAATTCCACATCGGGCGTGACACATAAATGGCAACACGAAAATATCAAGTCCATTTGTTGAGGTCTTAAATATGATTCTGTTGAATAAAGTCTCTTGGTGTGTGCGTGCTTATCTCTCTGGAGACGTGGTGTCCTGTTACATGTGTTCCTTAGTGTGAGGAATTTTGGGTGTCACGTGTCTCTTTGTGTGTGTGTTGTAATGGAGAAACGAGACACAGACCTCTTCTCTGTTCAAGTCAAATTAATGAAGTGTTCGCGAGAATCGCGATTCCCTAATTTGACCAGATGTCAGACAATGTTGCTACACCATAGTGCAATAAAGCAGAAATACAAGAATGAAATAAAAACAGAAATACAGTTTACTATAATAATAATGGTTATTGACTATTTTATTAAAAATGAAAGCAATAAAACAAATTCAAAACAAAACCAACATCAAAAGCAGTTTCACAGACGCTCATTAGAATAAATGATGAATAAGGGCAATCTGGGAGATTTTAAACTCCTATATTTTACCGTGATTTTCATCTCAACACTTCAGACCAGCAAGAGACGCATAATAACAGCTAGAAGAAGGTTATGTTGGCATAGATCTGCTTGTGATGGAGCAAGGTGTGCCACATTAGTCCCATGCAGATTACCCAGTTCACCCCGCTGACGTTTATTATTGCAATAAAAAAGTTTTACATTTTTCTATTATATGAATTTCCATGTATGTTAAAAAATAGTATGAAAAGAAGCTGAAAGCAGATACTAAATAAAATTACAGTAGCACACTGTTTAAAATACAGGAACCTTAATAAAAAATTTATAATAAGAGTGATGATTCCATAAAATAATACAATTAAAAACATGAGAGACGGGATGAACCCTATTTCTCACAAAAACCCTTTTCTCTTCTGAGAGCATGGGAGATCATTCCAGTTCTGGATGGAGTCTGAATGCATCCGTTCAACACAGTCCTCGCCTCCACCTGCATTATTTGGCTTCTCTCCATACCAAAACCTGAATAATAGTGTAAACTTATTACAGAAGCTAGAGCAAAAGTGAAAGTGCAAAAAAGTAAAATAGAGAAGATTTTTGTTTTGTTTTCTAAAAAATAAAAATACAATTTTGGCTGTGGTGTTTGAGGAAGCCTCACACTGTAAAAAAATTGCTTTAAAAAAAGGGCCACATTTTTTCCGGTTTTCCATTAAAACAGCAGTATACCGTTGAAAAAAATGCATTCTGGGTGATATTTGTTGTTTTCGAGAAAGTAGCCTATACTGTGAATTAACAACGGTCAAAAGCAACACTCAGCGGCTGTGTTCCAAATCACCGCCCTATACCCTCGTTCCCTATTCCCTACATTAGTTCACTAATAGGGTAGTCCACTTGACTGAGTGAATAAAACAAAGTTAGTTATTTTAGACACTGATGAACACCTGCTGTTAACAAGTAGAATCACTGAAGGAAAGAGGAACAAGAAGAACAGAAAATAAATGAAATCCACTGAAGATAAAATACATTAAATCTCTGAAGAACTCAGCAGAGGAGGATAAAACGACTCCACAAACAGCATTACCAGCTTCACTTATTACTAATCGTTTTTACTTTATTTCTGTCAGACGTCTACAGAAGTTCTTATTAAAAGGTGACAGAGGTTTAGATTAGCTCTTGACCCTTGACTTCTGAACATTAGTTTATCTTTGGCTGTGGTAGCTGTGTCTTTAAAATACATTTGCTATGGCAAAAAAGCTGAAAGAAAACAGGATCAGATGACAATTGCTGTTTGTTAATAGTCACAAGCATCATCTAGAGCAGGGATGTTCAACTTCGGTCCTGGAGGGCCACTGTCCTACAGAGTTTAGCTTCAACCCTGACAAAAGCTCTTTTCTAGTAATCCTGAAAACATTGATTAGCTTGTTCAGGTGTGTTTGATTAGAGTTGGAGCTAAACTCTGTAGGACAGTGGCCCTCCAGGACTGAAGTTGAACATCCCTGATCTAGAGGCCCGATTCAATGATCTCTTTTACTGTCTAATGTCTTTATATGGTTGATGTTTAGTATTTTTGTTTGTGGTATCACAACAAAAACTTGCGCTCTGCAAGCGAACGTCGTCTTGTGGTGCCATGTCAAAGAGGCACAAAATCTCTTTCTCTGACCTTTACCATACTGTTCCCTGCTGGTGGAATGACTTACCCAAGTCAACCAGAGCTGCTGAATCCATATCCATTTTCAAGAAACGGCTGAAGACGCATCTTTTTCAGGAGCACTTGATCCAGTAATACTAAAACTTTCTCTTCTATTCTATTTATTAAGAAAAAGAAAAAAAAAATGTTATTAACTTTATTTGTGTTCTGCGTTAGATTAAACTGAGAAGGGTCATAGCACTTGCATTTCGTTGTCTTAATGTTAGTTTAACTGTTTCTATTGATCTCATTTGTAAGTTGCTTTGGATAAAATATAATGTATCATTGTGATTTACAGATGGAGAATTATGAGAGTTGACAACTAGAAAATATGAAGGATTTATATAAATAGTAGTGATAGGTCGTTTGCGAATGAGCCGGATCTAAGAGCCGGCTCTAAGTGAACGTCGGGAGCTGGCTCGCATATCCGAAGAGCCGACTCTATTTAAAAATATATAGCCTATAGAAATGAAATCATTATGTAATAAAGAAATAATGAATTATTTTAATTTTATTTAAAATAATTAAGTCAAAGAACATAAAAAAAATAATTAGGCTATATGGGCCTAAAGGCGCACACACATTCGTCTGATCAGCCTCACATTCTGTTCCTGTCAATAATACACGCGATTTAAAAGGGCCGAATAGGCATTTAAAAGAGAGGCAGATTATGGATATGACTCAGAAATTACATCGGGCAATGGCAGCTCAAGATGTTCAGAAGAACGCAAGGGCTAACTTCTACAAGCTCAATAACATCTACATTTAAAAAAAGAAGGTAAGCTAGGCCTAAGAAAAATTGTCAGAAAACTTTGCCCATTAATTAGATGTGCAAGGCAAGCAGGCAATTATTTGGGTTGTTATGGACACTAAAAAATTTGAATATTCACGTTGCACTGTCGTGCAATGGACTTTCAGCGAGTTAAAACATTTATTTTTGAGATTCGCTCACAGTCCACGCACTATGTCCACTCGAGAACAGAGTGCGCATGCTCTCACCTAGACAAAGCAAGCAAAGGTAATGAGTGTCACCAGGTGTGAGAAACCTCTCACATGGGTCAGCACACTTGCCGTGTTGCCATAGTTTCGTTTTACTCACCGTGTCATTAAAACAGTCCCTGAAGACGAAAAGAGGATTACATGTTCTCTAGGCGCCCCTTTTATACTTCCTGGACGCGCTAGAGCATGAGAGCATGACGTCAATGCTGACACCGGCCAATACGATTGTCGTGTTTATACAGTGTTTTCAGTCATCAGTCACGCTGAGGCGTTTCCCCTAGCGTTATGACGCAGTGGGAGTTCCCTTTCGAAAGGGAACTATTGTTTATTGTTAAGTCATTTTATCTAATGTTATCTAACAAATGGAATATTATTGTGTTATTAAGTGTTTTTGATACTACAGTTTCCATCTTTGTAACCGTGATAAACACTTAAATTAATGTAAATGTAATCTAAATTATGCTTTGGTAACGAAATTGTACCGAATACTGAAATTTTGGGACCGTGACAACACTAGTTCCCATTAACAATGGAATGTATATACCAGGGACGTCACTAGGCGCTTTTTAGGGGGGCTTCAGCCCCCCGCTTAACTTCTGCCTAGCCCCCCCTAAAAATTTGTGATTAAGTGTAGGCTACACAAATTTGTGTTCGCTTCAGTCTTGTTATAATCATATTCAGTGCATTCTTTATCTTCATTCCGTAGCGGCACCGAGCAGAGCGCACATCATTAACAGAGGACAGGTTGTGTGTGTGTGTTCATCTGAGCCTCGTTGGTCTGTCACTGCTCATCAATGTCAGAGTATTTGAGATGACCAATCAAATCGAAGTAGGCGGGCTTTATGTTCACAGAAGCTGCTGAGCACGAATTTTAACAGAGCGACTAGACGCTTCAGTTTACGGTCAAGTGCGAAATAAGATGCAAGTTGCTAAACTAAACATTTCATATTTGACTTTTTTTTTAGGTCATAAATGTTAAACAAATGACAAAAATAATCAGGGAGATCACGTGACCCACCGGTAGCAATGGCTGTGTAGTTCGACTGCTCCCTGACTCGGTATCCTTAATCTATTTATTCTCAGTAAAACTACTGGTTAGTTTTGATCGCTTTGATAACGGTGCAACAAATGAAGATGGCAAAACGTCAATTATCGTTGGCTTCCTCGGAGAAAAAGCGATATAAAGACCTCAGTTGTGCTCCTGAGGGGGAACTTCGTGCCATTGTTGCTGAAGAGTTAAAGATGCACCTTAGCTTCGTCAGGGAACTGTTTAAGGAAGAATTCGCCCCAATCGCGGATAGACTTGGAGTCCTGGAAGAGGACGTTCGGCTGATAAGAAATAACTTTGACAACATGCAGGCAGCTCTTCGTAATGCAAAAAAAGACAACGTAGAGGTTAAGCTAGCAGTCGACTCCCTTCAGGAAAAGTTGGCGAGAGTCGAAGACAAAAGCCGTCAGTCCAATATTCGTCTAGTGGGACTAAAAGAGGGTGTAGAATGAGATGACCCTCTGCGATTTATACAGAATAATCTTCCTAAATGGATTCCCTCTCTGGCTGGCAAGGTACTGGAGATTGAAAGAGCTCACCGTATCTACAGTGGTGAGCACGGGAAATCTACCCCTCGTACGTTCATCTTTAAGATGCTGCGGTATCAAGATCGGAATGCGATCCAAAATGGAGCCCGTGCTGCCGGACAAATTCTTCACAATGGATCTCCACTGCTTTTCTTCCCAGACTACAGCACTCACACTGCGTCTAAGAGGAGAGCGATGGCATTGGCGAGGAAGAAGCTAACTCAGTTGGGAATTACGTCTTTTTTGCTCTATCCCGCGGTAGTGAAAGGTGCCAGATTTTTGGTCCTATTACTTAGCATACCAAATAAGACCACTTAGGACTTGGATTGATGTTGATTCCCCTGTGCCATGGCGGGCCATTACTCACCGAGGGAAGATCTCACTTCTTGAGACACCGGCGGAGGTTGAAAAGTTCATCCTCAATTCGCCTTTGGCTAAGCCACACCCTAGAATGTAGATTGACCAATCACAGCGCAGCCAAGAATGAGCTCCGACAGAGGTCCGACACTTTTTCACAGCGCTCCATTGACTTTAATGCAGGCGTCTCATATTTTTGGTCTCGGCAGGCTATTACCGTCGTAGTTTTATCAGAAATATGGTTAAACGTTGTGCCTGAGGCATTTGTAACACAGATACGCGTTTCCCAAAGAGATTGGAGGGGGTGTCCGTTTTTTTTCCTTCCCAAAACCGAAGTCAAAACTGTGTGTGTGTGTGGACGTCCTCACAGTCAGCTAAACCCCTCAATGATCAACAAGCACACTTTAGTGTGCTCTAAGGTAAATTTTGCTTTTAACCTTACTGTGAAGTTATACTAATTAGACAGTTTTATGCTGTTTTAGGTTATGATTTCGGTTCTCTAACGTTACCCTAATTAATGAAGAATCAAGGTGCTAGCAAGCAAGCTTAGCGATAGTTTAGATATCACGTAAGTCAGGATTTTATGACTAACGTTAGCGGCTGGATGTTAGCTAACTTTATTCAAGATACAAACACCTAACGTTAACGTTAGGTGTTTGTAACGTTATCTTGAATAACAAAGTATCTTGAATAACAAAGTTAGCTAAAACAAACAGCATAAAACTGTCTAACAAGTATAACTTCACAGTAAGGTTAAAAGCAAATTTTACCTTATAGCACACAAAAGTGTGCTTGTTGATCCTTGAGGGGTTTAGCTGACTGTGAGGACGTCCACAGAGTTTAATCCAAAGACGACACTTGTCAGGATTGATTTTATTGCATCCGAAAATGACCGGGTCAGGTGTTGACGGACAAGCCGGACTGCTAGTTGGCCGCGTATCCAAAGACTGTTAAGTTAAGGGCAGGTAGAAGAGTGTGTTTTAACTCTTTTCTTACTGCCCGTTCTTTTACTGTTCTTGTTTGTGTTTTTTTTTTGTTCCATGCCCGAGTCTGCCCTCGTAAATTTAATTTGTTTTATGCATAGGCTATATTTATATGCATAATATTGGTATGTATATTGCGTATTCTTTTGATTGCCGCTCGCTATCTTTCCTGGGGACTATATATTTGGTCCTCCCGCCTTGTTCTGGTTGGTCTCCATATTGCTGTTACTCAATAACTTATGGCTATAAATATATTATCATGGAACGTTAATGGGTTAAATAGCCCCATCAAGCAAACCAAATGCTTAGATTATCTAAGATGTAAAAAGGTCTCTTTTGCCCTTATACAAGAGTCTCACTTGAAGTCAGCTGACGTGCATCGCTTTCAAAATAGATACCATCCATCCATCCATCCATCTTCTTCCGCTTATCCGGGGCCGGGTCGCGGGGGCAGCAGTCTAAGCAGAGACACCCAGACTTCCCTCTCCCTAGACACTTCCTCCAGCTCTTCCGGGGGGACACCGAGGCGTTCCCAGGCCAGCCGGGAGACATAGTCTCTCCAGCGTGTCCTAGGTCTTCCTCGGGGTCTCCTCCCGGTGGGACGTGCCCGGAACACCTTCCCAGGAAGGCGTTCAGGAGGCATCCGGAACAGATGCCCGAGCCACCTCAGCTGACCCCTCTCGATGTGGAGGAGCAGCGGCTCTACTCTGAGCTCCTCCCGAGTGACCGAGCTCCTCACCCTATCTCTAAGGGATCGCCCAGCCACTCTGCGGAGAAAGCTCATTTCGGCCGCCTGTATCCGGGATCTTGTTCTTTCGGTCATGACCCAAAGCTCATGACCATAGGTGAGAGTAGGAACGTAGATTGACCGGTAAATCGAGAGCTTCACCTTGCGGCTCAGCTCTTTCTTCACCACGACAGACCGGTACAACGACCGCATTACTGCAGCAGCTGCACCGATCCGTCTGTCAATCTCCCGTTCCATCCTTCCCTCACTCGTGAACAAGACCCCAAGATACTTAAACTCCTCCACTTGAGGCAGGAACTCTCCACCAACCTGAAGTGAGCAAGCCACCCTTTTCCGACTGAGGACCATGGCCTCGGATTTGGAGGTGCTGATTCTCATCCCAGCCGCTTCACACTCGGCTGCAAACCGTCCCAGTGCATGCTGAAGGTCCTGGTCTGTAGGGGCCAACACGACAACATCATCCGCAAAGAGCAGAGACGAAATCGTGTGGTCCCCGAACCTGACACCCTCCGGCCCCTGGCTGCGCCTAGAAATTCTGTCCATAAATATTATGAACAGAACCGGCGACAAAGGGCTGCCCTGCCGAAGTCCAACATGCACCGGGAACAAGTCTGACTTACTGCCGGCAATGCGAACCAAGCTCCTGCTCCGGTCGTATAGGGACCGGACAGCCCTTAGCAAAGGACCCCGGACCCCATACTCCCGGAGCACCCTCCACAGGCCGCCTCGAGGGACACAGTCGAATGCCTTCTCCAAATCCACAAAGCACATGTGGATTGGTTGGGCAAACTCCCATGAACCCTCCAGCACCCTGTAGAGGGTATAGAGCTGGTCCAGTGTTCCACGGCCGGGACGAAAACCGCACTGTTCCTCCTGAATCCGAGGTTCTACTATCGGCCGTAATCTCCTCTCCAGTACCCTAGCATAGACTTTCCCGGGGAGGCTGAGAAGTGTGATCCCCCTGTAGTTGGAACACACTCTCCGGTCCCCCTTCTTAAAAAGAGGGACCACCACCCCAGTCTGCCATCCCAGAGGCACTGTCCCCGACCACCACGCGATGCTGCAGAGGCGTGTCAGCCAAGACAGCCCCGCAACATCCAGAGACTTGAGGTACTCAGGGCGGATCTCATCCACCCCCGGTGCCTTGCCACCGAGGAGTTTCTTGACTACCTCGGTGACTTCAGCTTGGGAGATGGACGAGTCAACCTCCGAGCCCTCAGCCTCTGCTTCCTCAATGGAAGACGTGACGGCGGGATTGAGGAGATCCTCGAAGTATTCCTTCCACCGTCCAACGACATCCCCAGTTGAGGTCAACAGCTGCCCACCTCCACTGTAAACAGCGTTGGTGGGGCACTGCTTCCCTCTCCTGAGTCGCCGGACGGTTTGCCAGAATCTCTTCGAGGCCAGCCGATAGTCATTTTCCATGGCCTCACCGAACTCCTCCCAGGCCCGAGTTTTTGCCTCCACAACCACCCGGGCTGCAGTTCGCTTGGCCTGCCGGTACCCGTCAGCTGCCTCAGGAGTCCCACAAGCCAACCAGGCCCGATAGGACTCCTTCTTCAGCTTGACGGCATCCCTTACTTCCGGTGTCCACCACCGGGTTCGGGGATTGCCGCCTCGACAGGCACCGGAGACCTTACGGCCACAGCTCCGAGTGGCCGCTTCGACAATGGAGGTGGAGAACATGGTCCACTCGGACTCAATATCTCCAGCCTCCCTCGGGATCCGGTCGAAGCTCCGCCGGAGGTGGGAGTTGAAGATCTCTCTGACAGGAGACTCGGCCAAACGTTCCCAGCAGACCCTTACAGTACGCTTGGGTCTGCCGAGTCTGTCCAGCTTCCTCTTCCGCCATCGGATCCAACTCACCACCAGGTGGTGATCAGTTGACAGCTCCGCCCCTCTCTTTACCCGAGTGTCCAAGACATACGGCCGCAGGTCAGATGAAACGACCACAAAGTCGATCATCGACCTACGGCCTAGGGTGTCCTGGTGCCACGTGTACTGATGGACACCCTTATGCTTGAACATGGTGTTCGTTATGGACAAACTGTAACTAGCACAGAAGTCCAATAACTGAACACCACTCGGGTTCAGATCAGGGGGGCCGTTCCTCCCAATCACGCCCCTCCAGGTTACACTGTCGTTGCCCACGTGAGCATTGAAGTCCCCCAGTAGAACGACGGAGTCTCCAGTCGGAGCACTTTCTAGCACCCCTCCCAGAAACTCCAAGAAGGCCGGGTACTCTGCACTGCCGTTTGGCCCGTAGGCACACACAACAGTGAGAGACCTATCCCCGACCCGTAGGCGCAGGGAAACGACCCTCTCGTTCACCGGGGTAAACTCCAACACATGGGGGCTGAGCTGGGGGGCTATAAGCAAACCCACACCAGCCCGCCGCCTCTCACCATGGGCAACTCCAGAGTGGTGAAGAGTCCATCCTCTATCAAGGAGTGTGGTTCCAGAGCCTAAGCCGTGCGTAGAGGTGATACCAACTATCTCTAGTTGGAACCTCTCAACCTCACGCACAATCTCAGGCTCCTTCCCTGCCAGCGAGGTGACGTTCCACGTCCCTAGAGCTAGTTTCCGTGTCCAGGGATCGGGTTGTCGAGGCCCCCGCCTTCGACTGCCGCCCGATCCTCTCAGCACCGGCCCCTTATGGCCCCTCCTGCAGGTGGTGAGCCCACGGGAAGGCGGCCCCACGTCGCTCCTTCGGGCTGAGCCCGGCCGGACCCCGTGGGGGGAGGCCCGGCCACCAGGCGCTCGCATACGAGCCCCAACCCCGGGCCTGGCTCCAGGGTGGGGCCCCGGCTGCGCCATACCGGGCGACGTCACGGTCCTCGATTTATTGCTCCTCATAAGGGGTGTGTGAACCGCTCTTAGTCTGACCCGTCACCTAGGACCTGTTTGCCTTGGGAGACCCTACCAGGGGCATATAGCCCCGGACAACATAGCTCCTAGGGTCATTCGGGTACTCAAATAGATACTTTAAAATGATTTCCTCCTCTTCGGCCG
>JARPMJ010007214.1:0-44992 GCA_033366665.1 Phoxinus dragarum | reverse complement strand
ATCATTTTGAAGTAAACACACTTTAGCCGACAAGATCCATTAGTCAAAAGTATTGTGGGAATATGTGAAGTTGGTCGTTTGTGGTCTTATATCAGACAATTTAAGTTTGAGTTTTTTGAATAACCACGCATAAATAATATTCTCTCAAAAATGCAAACATGTACATACATGTTGCTCACATATTATAATAGTCATGTTCGTGCTAAATAGAGTGTAATTAGACCTTTGCCATTCATATATTTATAAGCAACTGAAAAAAATACAAATATCAGGGCATGTCAAAACATCTCAAGGACCCCAAAAACACCTTAGACTCCAGAGGGTTAAACAACTACATTCTCGACTGAACAACTCTTAAAACTACACAATAGTGTAGTAATTTCGTGACACAATAACAGTAGTATTTTTAAATTTCACCGCCTAGCACTTGCCTCTCCCAGAAGAAGGGTCAATTTCGCTCCAAACGCTTGCTTTTTAATAATAATAATAATACATTTAATTTGTATTGCACTTTACATTACAGCAATCTCAAAGTGCTACAGAGCAGATAGTTAAAATAAAAACAAGGTTAATAAATACTTGAAAGGAAAACTATAAAAATACATTCAGCCAAAGGCTTTTAAAAAAAGATATGTTTTTAGATTTCGTTTAAAAACATCAGTAGGCTGTGGGGCTCTCAGGAGGTCAGGGTGGGCATTCCACATCTTCAGGGCAGCCGATGAGAAGGCCCTATCACCCATGCTGTAAAGCTTGGTTCTGGGAACTTGGAGGGTGTATGTATTTGCAGACCGGAGGGTGCGTGAGGAGGTTTGGCGAGTGAGGAGTTCCTGTAGGTAAAGGGGTGCATGTCCATGGATGCACTGGTGGGTGAGGAGAGATACCTTATATTCAATTCTGAGTGGGACAGGGAGCCAATGCAGGGATTTCAGAATGGGTGTGATGTGATCATGCTTGCGCACCCTCATCAGGATCCTGGCAGCGCCATTCTGGATGTACTGTAGTCTCTGGATGTTTTTGCCAGTGATTCCGATGAGGAGTGCATTACAATAGTCCAGCCTGGAGGAGACAAAGGCGTGTACTAGCTTCTATGCATCTGCCAGGTTGAATATTGGACGGAGTTTGGCGTTGTTCTTGAGGTGATAGAATGATGTCTTACAGAGGTGTTTGATGTGGGTGTCAAAAGTGAGTTGAGAGTCCATTTTCACACCCAAATTGGTGACAGATGTAGAAAGGGAGATATTTTGACCAGAAAAGGTGATACTGGTGATGGTGGAAGAGTGGAGCTGATGTGATGTGCCAACTAAGATGGCTTCCGTTTTGGAACTATTCAGCTGAAGGAAGTTGAGCTTCATCCACGCCTCTATCTTCTCCAAGCAGATGGTCAGTGTGGATGTTGGCATGGGGGCAGAAGAAGTGGGGGTCGTCCTGAGATAAAGCTGTGTGTCATCAGCATAACAATGGAATGATATACCATGTCTGCTAATGTGTTTTCCAAGAGGGAGCATATAAATGGAGAAGAGTATCGGGCCCAGCACAGAGCCCTGGGGGACACCGCAGGTGACGTTGTGAGTGTGGATTTATTATTAATGGATTGAGTGTTAAAAAGTTCATATTTAACCAATGACTGTGGGGTGAATCTCTGTACAGGTCGTAAAACATTAAAATCCACTCCGCGTAGACTGGAATATATCTGACCGAAAGTGCGGGGATCCCATGCTGGAGTGCAGAGATCTCGCGATATTTCCAGTGTTGATGGTAGCTGGAGCGACAATACTCTGATGACGCGTCAGACATGCGACGGATGACCAGAGAGAAGGAATGTTTGTTGCAGAGCAGCTTGGCCGGTTATGGAAGATGAATTTTCGACCGGAGCCTCTATGAATATAACGAGGGCGGCGAAGAATTCCAAGTTCCTTAATGATGGGGATGTTAAATCCAGATGTGGTTGTGAAATTAATTCGTCGAAGCTGCAAGCTGGAATTGCTGAGCGCCATACTGACCAAAGTTGACAGCTGGAAATCGTTGGTATAAAAGGTGGGTGAAGCGTAGGATTCAAAGTCCAGAAACTAGTACACAAAGCTTGTAAAAATAAAAATAGCACAAGCAAATATTTGCAACCAAACTATATAAACACTATATAAGCGCAACTTAAAGATCGCGGGTGGAGAAGCGGCGAACAAACAACGCCAGCTTCCTCTCCTCGCCACATTTGACGCACTATTCGCGTCCGGTGTGAACGCACAGTGATTCTTCAGGCTTTCCATCCTCCACCGCATGTGTCGACTGATCAAACTAAGTTATATCTATTATGCCCGGTCCGAGCTCTGGAGGTTTATGTACACGGGTCCTCGGGCTGGAGGAAGTCGGACCAGCTGCTTGTGTGTTTTGGGTCACCTAAGAAGGGTTCCCCTGCCTCTAAACAAACCATTAGCAGATGGATAGTAGAGGCCATTTCTTCAGCGTATGAGGCGCGCTATTTGCCTCCGCCTCTCCTGATAAGAGCCCACTCAACTAGAGGAATGGCATCCTCTAAAGCCCTGCTAGCAGGAGTTTCCCTTCAAGAGGTCTGTGATGCCGCCGGCTGGGCCTCCCCACACACCTTCATAAGACATTACAGTCTGGATCTGTCCTCTACACCGGGTTCACAAGTTCTCTCGTCTTGAGTGTGCCAGATTGCGTCACACCAGGCGTATATCTCTTAGTATGGTGCAGTGGGCATATCGCTCCCCAATGTGTCGATTCTCGACGCAGCGTCTCGTTCCCTTTTCAAAAATGTCCCCTGTCAAATATTAAACACACATTTAGGAAATGTCTATGTTGCATTTGATTATGAGTGAATCCGCACTTTTTTTTTAAACAAACGTTTATCAGATGTTTGTACACAGTTAAAGCAATAACCCTTGTGCATCTTACCGACAATTCTGTCTTTTTCAGTTTTTTATTTTTTATTTTTTATTATTATGCCGTGTTAATGCCAACTGCATACAGATGGTACTCAACCAGAATGCCTATTACCGCCGCGACAGGCACCGCGGCAAAACTACCGCGGTAAAAATAATCCAGTCGCATTTCAAAGTCATTCGCGAAATGACCGCCAGGTGGCGCAGAGGGACATTGTGCAAAACAGCAGCTATTGCCGTATTTTGAAATGTAAGCGGGGTTAATGTCAATTAACAGATGAAATAGGCTACTATAGAACATTGTTTAGGACAGAAAAATAGAATCATAATTTAAAAATAGAGACGAGAACAATATAGCCTTTATTTCATATTGTAGCCTAGACGTCGGTGGGCGACATAAGCCTATTGCCCGTTGGGAGCAGCGTGATAAAATAATAATAATAACAAAAATAACGAACAAAAATAAATTAGGTGCAAAAAAGCTGATTATTTGTTTACTACTCTATTGAGGAATAAGACGAATGATGAGCGCTTCTCTGGAGAAGAGTGGATAAACAGGGCATTTCTAAATGAGTGAATTCATGGCCGAGTGGTAGAACTGACGTATCGGTCATTTGAATGACACGGGTTCGAATCCCGAACAAACATAGACTATTGTAGATTTTATATTAGACTATTAATGCATGTCATAGCCTGTTATTAATGCAGACAATCAAAACAAACAAAACATTTTTTTTTATACAGGATTGCCTTTTTTTTTGGTTCTAATAAAGAGTTTGTAAAACATGGTTTTAAGCAAGGTACGGATTTCCTTCTGGTCTAAACATCCCTGCTTCTGATGAATTATTTTAATTCCCCCTCCCTCCACAGTAACCAATGCTATAAATTACTTCACCAATAGACCATTTAAAATAGGCTATATAATGTAAAGATATGCAACAGGCACGTTTAAACGACAAACAATAAAATCAGAACCAGTTTCAGTTCATGGTTCCAGTGGCCTTAATGCATGCACGGCTTTCAAAATGTCACAAAGCTTTTTGAGATTGTTTTGAATTAAATATTGAAGTTTATAATTAAGTATTTTGGCACACCACACCGAGTGGCGCTATCCATTGTTCTAAAGTCGGGTTTTATTCTGGCATGTTGACTTAGTGTTCGGCAGACGCGGCTGCGCGTTCATTTGGATTTATTTTTCTCATAACAGACAGCTATAATAACTTAGGCCCTTTAGGCTACTCCGTAGTTTTTTAGTCATACAGATCAGAGTAGAGTAGCCTACATCGTTCAAAACTGTAAACTTTTATTCATATTCAAACTTTTATTCAAAAGTGTATCTGTCGTCTCTGTCTCCGGGAACTGCGCGTCACAAAAATGAACCGAAAGCCACTTTCCTCCGCTCAGTCACGATAAGAAATCGGCTATGTCTAAAGCCTTTAAATGTCTAAATATTTAATAAATGTTATCTGATTAGGTAATCCGTATGAAACCGAGAGGTGCAGAGGATCTACTCGCTGTGAGCGCTTCCCAATGATGAACGGACAAGGGTGAAAATCTCGCTAATTAAATGTAGTCTAGGCTAAATCACCCTGAATTAAATTGTAAAAATAGATCAGATAATTTATTTGTCGAAATGTTGCGATATTGTTTCATTTAAGTTCATAATTATTATATAAATGTTATTTAGTTTAGCAGCAGCAAGCACTGTGGTTCGAGATTTATATATAAAAAAAATAATAATAGCTAATTCACAAATCGCGCACCCTGGTTGTAAGGATCCAAAGATCCCCGTGGAATTTAACATTGAGTTGAACATTGTATTCATGACAACAAATGAACATGCGTTTGAACAAATGAACATGCGTTTGTATTTAGGTTTGCTTGGAAAAAGCTGGCCCAAACCGAGGTTGTAATGACTCAGAGGGCAGAGACAGATCCATATGCAACAGATTTATTAAACAGAAAAGTCAGGCAAAAGGTAACTCAGGTAGTCGGTAATAAGGAAGTGCAGGCAGAGACGTGAGTAGGACCGGGCTGGGGGTCGTGGGCTGGCAGCGAGCTTACAGTATCCAGGGACGGGCTTTGGGTCTGGGCAGGTAGCAGAGAATCAGAATCCGGGACGGGCTTGAGGTCGATAGGCAGGCTGCAGACAAACAGACAGGGTAGTTCAGCGTGATCAGAACACAGGTAGACAGAGAATCAGGAGAAATACTCGGACATGCACACATTGAGAGGCAATACTTCGCAAAGAGCGCTCTGTTAACGAGGCAGATAAAGGCTGGGCAATGAGATGTTATTCAGAACAGGTGAAGGTTAATCAGAGCGCAAATGATGCATACTAAGGGAAAAGTATGCAAAACCACTAGAATTCGGGAGAGGGCGCTCGTGGGTGAGAAATGATGGACCCAGGGAGACTGGACGCCGTAACAGAGGTAGTGTTTTATTTCTTCAATTATTGAAATAATTAAATGTTTATTAATAAACTTTTATGACAGAAACATTAGCCTACATAGCCTAAATAATTTAATTATTTCATTATCAACACTTTACTATAGCCTAATGCTAATGTCTAGTGTGAATTGCGACTTCTCTTTGTTTTGAGTCGGTCTCAGACTCAGATCGCCTGTGGGGGGTTGGGGGTTCAGGAGGTGTTAATGTTCTGTCATTCATATGCAGAGTGAGCCTGATGACCAGGCAAAGGCAAAATACTTTAAAAGATAAATCTCTCGATGTGTCCAAATGTAGGCCCTTAAATTATAAATATTGTAGTTTATGTATTGTATTTAAAGAGGTCTCACACACACTTTCAGTTGAAGTGTTCAACCCATTTGTTTTAACTGGTTTTGTAGAATTTTAACACGTTTGAGCAGTGTGTGTGTGTCAATAATCTGGCATTATCTAAACATGAACTATCGACGAAACGCGTTCTTGCCAACTAAACGAATGCGATAAGCAGCAGATACAGAGCGCTTATTCGCGATCCACCTCGTTTTATTGTACGGTGAATTCAACCAGGCATTCTGTTTGAAGCAAGACTCAATCATTTGTTACAGTTTTTTTTTCGTGATTTGTATGGATGACACACAGCGACATCAGTATTATCAGCTGTATAATGGGGTTTTACCCTGAAATCTTGTTTAATGTAGAGAGAGACCCGGCGCGCGCAGTGCAGGGAGACTAAATAAACTAAAATAAAAGAGTTCCAGCGCGAGAGAGAAGCAAAGAAAATCTTAATTTATGTTGCTTTGAACTATTTTCGTTTTGTAGACTAGCTTACTGTTTTAATTGTTTATGTAGCTGCTATTTATTTGGCAATACAGATTTAAAATGTCGCAAGAATAAGATTCTGTTTCTTACTTAGAAAATAAACTCTAACTCGATGCAACCCTGTTTTAAATAAATAAACTGCCCCCGACACTTTATTTAAACCTTGAAATGTCCAGGATCTGTTTTAAAAAATTTCTTCCTTTGCTATGGCGGGTATCAATTGTCAGTCATCTCAATTTCGTGGATGATTCACAAAACAATAATTTAGCAGATTAAAGATAGCTTCATCATTTTCATTTTCTGACGCGATCGGCTGACAATCTTCCTTCATCAGTTTTGTCGTCTGTGCAGCCGCTCTACTGGAATGTAGCAAATGTAGGCTATGTTGTAATGTGCCATTGATAATTAAACAAAACGCTTGACTTCAATAAACAGTTACCTATCTAAGCATCAAGAATGGTAAAACATTTAACGCTGTCACCCAAAGCTAGAGAGATTCGATCTCGCATCGCTTGAAGCTCCGTGAAGCTCGTGGTGTTGCGTTGTCCACTGCGCTACCGTCGGTCCGCTGATAAGACGTTGCTCTTGCAAAGCCTCATTGATGTAGCCTAATATTTTTCTATTGCAATGTTTTGTGTTGAAATGTTTTCATTATTTATTAAATGTATTAGGCCTACATTTAATTTCAGTCTTGTGATTATATGAATTAATTTAACTAAATGTTTAACTTGAATTGATCTGATAGTACCACATTTCAAACACTTTCAATGAGCCGCGGCGCGGCGGCAGATTACGCAATAGAGAGAATAAACTGACACTTTTCAAAGTCTGCGATTGTAGCGCCTCTTAGCGGTCAAAGGCAGCAAATACACCCCCGCAATTTTACCGCCGCGGGAACGGCGGCGGTAAAAGTCTCATTCTGGTTGAGTACCATCTGTACATTTAGGCAGTCTGGATCTGTCCTCTACACCGGGTTCACAAGTTCTCTCGTCTTGAGTGTGCCAGATTGCGTCACACCAGGCGTATATCTCTTAGTGTGGTGCAGTGGGCATATCGCTCCCCAATGTGTCGATTCTCGACGCAGCGTCTCGTTCCCTTTTTAAAAATGTCCCCTGTCAAATATTAAACACACATTTAGGAAACGTCTATGTTGCATTTGGTTATGAGTGAATCCGCACTTTTTTTTTTAAACAAACGTTTATCAGATGTTTGTACACAGTTAAAGCAATAACCCTTGTGCATCTTACCGACAATTCTGTCTTTTTCAGTTTTTTATTTTTTATTTTTTATTATTATGCCGTTTAGGCACAGGTGTGTATGTGTTTTGGAATTTTACTATTTCACCCCCATTTCCTTTGGCAATTTTTTGTTTTCTATTTTGCACTAGTAACACAAAATAGTTCCTCTCATGACCTTTTGGACAAAAATGTCCCCATTGTAACTGCAATTTTTAATCCCATGCAATCTTTGTTAACAGGCTTTCATTCTGTTGACAAGGCTTCAAAATTTAAATGTTTACTACTTGTTACCAGATGGTGCCATTTTTTCAGGCTTGGCCAATAAAGCAAATACGCACTTTATTCCTGTTTTCTGCTTCTGTATGTTATTGAGCCAATTGGATAAATTATGCAGCAATAATCAGTGTTGGGCAGTAGTGTCGCTACAAGTAGTGACGCTACTAGTTTAACTACATTTCTCAGGAGCGTGGTGGTAGCGTTGCTGTTTTCTGAATCAAATAGCTTTTCAGTAGCGAAGCTCTTTTTTTTGATCAAGTAGTGCGGTAGCGTCCACACTACACACAAGCTACATTCCCCAAGCATTTCTAAAGTTCAAGCTCTAATCGGAAATACAACTGCTAAGTATCACTGATCCTGAATCAGTAAGTGACGATGACTTCTTCAGCGATGACTGTTTTTTACAGCGGTTGGCAACCATAGGACCATATTTCATTCCCGCGATGCGGAAAACACAGACAGAATTGCGGAATCCAGGCATACAAACGGAATTTACTGTATAATTTACTGTATAATTTACTGTATACTGTGTCTCTGAATGAACACACGCGGTTTCATTTACACACACTCAAACACACACTGAGGCATGCATGACGCTCGCGATGTTTTCAGCGAATATGAGGACATTAATGCATGAACTTTATCCACACAGCCACTCTGAGAGTCACTTCAGCAGCATTTTAGCTTTATTTGAAAAAAAACTATCATCATATCATAAAAACACACAGAGACTCAAAGGTCTACACGGCAACCCGTCAAAATAAAAGGTTGGTTTAACCATTGAAGAAAGTTTTGCTTAAATCATTATATTTTAAATAATTGGTTATTACAATGTAATTAAACCATTAAAAAGGAATCAAGAAAACAACAACTTTAAAAAAGAAATGTGTGTTTGATAGCTTGGCATTTCTCAACATGAGGAAGTTGTTGGATAATGTGTTTGACTGATCTACAGTCTTCAGGATAATGATTTAAATAGTGAGAGTCACTTTGCATTGTCAGCACATGCTTCAGTGTCTGAGAGTGTTTATAGTGCTGTGAGTTTAACACTTCATGACTGAGAGCAGAACACACACACTCTTCATCATCACACACGACTAAACTACAACTATGAACACAATCAACATCTTCATCTGGACCATTGCACTGTTTGCTCAAGGTAAGATAAATATGTTGACTAGTTTGTTTGTTTTTTAAGTTGATTATATTAGTTTTAAATATATTATTTTTATTTTATTTTCTCTTCTTCAGAATCCAGAGGAGTGACTCTGACTCAACCTGAAGTTAAAACTGTCCAACAGAGTCAAACAGCAACAATAGAGTGTCATATAGATGTAGGAATATACAGCGATGAGTTACACTGGTATCAGCAGAAACCTGGAGAAGCTCCTAAACTCCTGATTTATGAAATAAACACCCGTTATACTGGAACTGCATCTAGATTCAGTGGCAGTGGAACAGTAAATACTGGACGAGATTTTACTCTGACCATCAGTGGAGTCCAGACTGAAGATACAGGAGATTATTACTGTCAGAGTGAACACTACATCAACAGTAAATATGTGTTCACACAGTGATAAAGAGTCGTACAAAAACCTCTGTCAGTCAGACGTCACAGTGACTGCACTGATACAGCTGAGAGAAACTGCAGCTGCTGATGGAGGATCACACACTACACAATATCAAACCTTTCACACACTTTATTCATTTATTATGATGTAAATAAACATGTAACACAATCTTACTAAATTACTACATGTATCCCTTACTAAACCGGACTATAATGTGGAGAAAATGTGAGTGGTGCTTGTCCCTGTAAAACTTGCCATTACAATGCAATCTAACTGTAGGAAAGTCAATATCTTTAACTGCACTTCCATACTTCACCACTAGAGGATAATCTTTATATTACTGAGTTCTCTATCTGTCAGCGAGAGAGTTTCTCTGGGCACTTCAACACTTCCTTTATTTCCAAAGGAGAATATTCTCTAGCAAGATAATATCTCTAGAAAAGAGAAACATTTCCTCTAACGCCGCCTTCACACTGGCAGTTGAAATCAGCTCCGATACGGCTTCGAAACGACCGGAAGTCATTCATTTCCTATCGAGATACGCAGACCACATGTGAATGGGTCCGAAACGGGGCAGAACGACTGCGGTGCGGAAAAAATCCTGTCAGTTGGTCATCCGGATGCGTTAAAAAACTCTTGCGAAAGGCTACGGACGGTTCCTAACCGACAATTCCAGCGGAAGTTAGCGTTGCTATGGTACTGATAAACAAACCTGAATTCTTAACTTTTAATAAATAAAATAAATAATTTTTATAACGATAAGTTGTCATGTATTTTTATTTTATTTTCATGATTTTCGTTATTAGCGCAGTTAATACATTTAAAATGTATAATTCAGTATTGTGGCGGTTTTCCCCCAGCCGCTCGTTCACACACAGCCAGAAGATTCCATGATGACAAATCGTCGGCTGGTCAACGCGCTGTTGCTCTCCTCTACTGGACACGCTAGCAGAAAAAGAGGAGATCCGTGTGGGGGAAATACCTCCATATCTGTTCTACTGCGGTGTAGTACGACGTCCGCTGGGGTATTGCGTATTACGGCGCTGATTTCAACTGCCAGTGTGAAGGCGCCGTAAAAGACGCTTGTTTCTTCGCTCGAGTTTGCAGACGAGTTAGGCGGTTCCCCGGCGGGTGAACTTCATTTCTAGAAATTAACAGACTTTAAAAGCCACACACACATTAAAAGACGAAAATGTGTCATTCGTGTTCAGAAAAATAACTAATATAATAATATCGAGCTTAGCTTTGTGTTGCACTTTAACTTTAAACAGAACGAGTACGTCTTTCTTGAAGTACACATTGTAGATCATAACAGAAATGGTTGATGGAAACCAGTATCTATGTGAATGTTAAAATCTCCAGCAATGTAAAAACAGTCAAACTCTGAGGTAGAGTCGTGCGGTAATGATGTGATTGCTTACAGACTGCATGTAAAAGCCTGTGCCGGTCCTGGGCCGTTCCTCAATACCGAGCACTGAAACTTCAGACTTGTGTCCTTGGTAGTTGGGACTTGCCAAGCTGGACTCAGGAGAACTCCCGAGGACGAGAGGACGAGAGTCCAGTAATTCTGCAACTGGAACAGGAGCGTTCTTGATCGGGTCACTCAGCTCACTCTGGCTACTCATAACTTATCTCCTTATGTATATATTAGGCAACAATAAAACTAATATTTAAATATATAAATAAAATGACACAACCCTGATAAGCAAACGATTCAGTCAAACGTAAGTCAGCTCTCTAGAAGGCTACAATGTTAAAGTTAAATACACTAAATATGTAAAGTTATTAAACTTCACTTTGCCCTCAGCCAGAACGATCTGGGAACAAATGACAGATTCCTGAGAGCAAAGATCACCGTTAGATACACAAGACGAGTTATATCTCATGTTTGAACACTAGACTAGAGACATCCGAGCCAGTGGCAAACGCCAGGACTCGCCGAGGAAAGGCTGATCTGGACGGACAAGAGAAGGACAAGAGCGCTGACCGCCTGATCTCACAACTCCCAAAACCTCAGATCAAATGTTCAGACCGGCGCTATCTTTATAAATAAACCTCAGATTTGAGCTTTAAACAACTACATCCTCGCCTGAAAAACTCTTACAACTACAGTTCGTGACACAATAACAGCAATATTTTTAATTACGCAGGTTTTCTCCTCTGCTATTGACGCTTGCTGGTTGGTGCGAGATGCATTCTGGGATACCTGTAGGTCTCAAGTCCGCACAACTCTGCACATATCATACGTCTCGCTAATCAAACACCAGATTAAACTCCTCAGCTCATCAGTAGAGACTCCAAGTCTGTTGTTGTGTCGGATTAGAGACATTGTTGGGGAACCACTGATCTACAGTTTCATGACTGAACTCGATATATACATTATTAACTGTGTGTGTGTGTGTGTGTGTGTGTGTGTGTGTGTGTGTGTAAGTGTGTGTGTGTGTGTGTGTGTGTGTGTGTGTGTAAGTGTGTGTGTGTGTGTGTGTGTGTGAGTGTGTGTGTGTGTGTGTGTGTGTGTGTGTAAGTGTGTGTGTGTGTGTGTGTGTGTGTGTGTGTGTGTGTGTGTGTGTAAGTGTGTGTGTGTGTGTGTGTGTGTGAGTGTGTGTGTGTGTGTGTGTGTGTGTGTGTGTGTGTGTGTGTGTGTGTGTGTGTGTGTGTAAGTGTGTGTGTGTGTGTGTGTGTGTGTGTGTGTGTGTGTGAGTGTGTGTGTGTGTGTGTGTGTGTGTGTGTAAGTGTGTGTGTGTAAGTGTGTGTGTGTGTGTGTGTGTGTGTGTAAGTGTGTGTGTGTAAGTGTGTGTGTGTAAGTGTGTGTGTGTAAGTGTGTGTGTGTGTGTGTGTGTGTGTGTGTGTGTAAGTGTGTGTAAGTGTGTGTGTGTAAGTGTGTGTGTGTAAGTGTGTGTGTGTGTGTGTGTGTGTGTGTGTGTGTGTGTGTGTGTGTGAGTGTGTAAGTGTGTGTGTGTAAGTGTGTGTGTGTGTGTGTGTGTGTGTGTGTGTGTGTGTAAGTGTGTGTGTGTAAGTGTGTGTGTGTAAGTGTGTGTGTGTAAGTGTGTGTGTGTGTGTGTGTGTGTGTGTGTAAGTGTGTGTAAGTGTGTGTGTGTAAGTGTGTGTGTGTAAGTGTGTGTGTGTGTGTGTGTGTGTGTGTGTGTGTGTAAGTGTGTGTGTCAGTATATGTAATGTCCCTGTGCTTCGGCCATGTAAAGCCGTTCTTTAACCCTGTCAGTAAAGCTCTTTGACTCTGATGAGTCTGAGGTGAGTCTGTATCTCGTCCTGATCTCTCTTCGGTCTCGTCGTGAGCTCACAGTCTACAGCAGCTTTTGCATTCAGAGAGTGTTTTATATGATCAGCACATGCTTCACTCTGCATGTGTTTATAGCTCTATGAACTGAACATGACATGATCAAGAGCTCTTCTTCATCAACCAACAAACATGACTTTCAGCATCATCTTCCTCTTGACTCTGCCAGTGTTTAGTTCAGCTTTGAAGAATGATTTATGATTGTATTTTCACACACTAATAACACTATATCATTACAATCAACATCACTCTTGTGTTTATGAAGAGAATGAGTCAGTGTTTCAATATGATCATCATGTTTTAGGAGTAATATATGATCCTGTCAATCAAACTGAACAGATTCAGTCACTTCTGCTGTCTGGACGAGATGCTTTCCATTTGAGCCACAGAAACTTTTACATTCTTACACAATTGTTTTTATTCATGATTTTTATGATATTTATTAAAGTTCACCACCTTCTTTACATGTAAATGTGCAGCAGAAGTGAAACTGCTCCAGTCCAGATCATGCGACCAATCACAGAGTGAGACTGAAAAGCTCATTTGCATTGTCAGGCTGGAGTGACTGTGATCTCTCAGAATAGAGCAGCTCTGTCTCCAGAGACCATGTTCAAACCCCAAGAGCTTTATTTGACATTTACTGCGACATCAACCTTCTGAAAAGCACCTGCATCTTCATCTGTTAGTGGAATGATGTTGTCAGACACAAAGTGAACTTGTGGAGAAGCTTTATTGAATGTTGCAGCAAACACAGCAGATTGAAAGATCACACGCACACACACACACACAAACACACACACAGACACGCACACACACACACACTACAGCTGCAGCACTAGACTCATGTGAATCCTGCCTGACACACACACTCAGATACGGCTCATCTTCAGGAGAGGAACATCAGCACTCAGAGCTCTTGTGGAACGAGACCTCATGAGGAGCTCCATCATGTGTTACTCTGCAGACGTACAGCTCTCCCTCTTCCCAGCGTGCTTTGCTGAGGGTCAGGACGCTACTGCGGCTGTAGCGGCCGTCCTGCTGGCTCTCTGCGCTGGTCAGAACCCCCTCGGTGACCTCTGACCCGTCCAGTGTCCAGCTCACCAGCGCCCCCTGTGGAGAGTAAGAGCTGAGCAGGCAGAGCAGTGCGGCTGAGTCTCCAGAGATCTGCAGAGAAGAGGGCGGCAGCAGAGACACTGAGGGCTTCACTGTGGGACCAGCTGCAGGAGACAAACACAACACATTCACAAACACACACACACACACTGCACTGCACATTCACAGCATTTCAACAGGACTGAAGCAGCAGACATGAGGAATGCAGGAGAAACCACAGCATCTGATCCTTCATGTCCTTCAGCATCACTACAGCTCATATATATATATATACAATATACACACTACACAATCACTATATACATTTATATCTCATGAATCAAACTAAACATTGTTATACACAGACTGCTTTAATTCCAGTAGTTTTTAACTTTGGACGTAAATATCTTAAATTGTACTCACATGAGATATTAAACTCAACATGTAACTCAATTTCAAACAGTAAAAACAAAATGAAATATATAGTTTGTATTATAAAGCACTGAATTATAAGCACAACATGAGCAAAAGAGATTCAGGATCATTGACTGAACTACAGAAAGTCGCAACATTTACATTCTGATGTCAAATCTCTTTTTACATGTATGATTTCTACAATAAAAGATGAACTAAATATGAACTCAGTGTAGAAATAAATGAAGGAAAAACAACTGAATAAACTCATAGTGAGACACAGTGTGGAAATATGGTTAGAATTTTATTTTTTGTTTAATATTATCTATTCATTGTTGCACCTTCCAAACATTATAATTCACTAAAACTCATGATAAACTACTTTAAGATGTAACAAGGAATTTACTAATGTTATAATGCATTTTAACTTTGGTTACAATTATTTATGAAAAGATATAAGACTTTATTATCTACATTATTGATAACTTTATAATGCATTAAACTGGTGCAACTGGAAAAATTAGAATATGGTGCAAAAGTTAATTTATTTCAGTAATTCAACTTAACAGGCGAAACTAATATATTATACAGACTTATTACATGCAAAGTGAGATATTTCAAGCCTTTATTTGTTGTTATTATTATGGCTTACAGTTTATGACATATCAATTCATATCAATTCTAATATTCTGAGATTTTGAATTTGGGGTTTTCATAAACTGTAAGCCATAATCATCAAAATAACAACAAATAAAGGCTTGAAATATCTCACTTTGCATGTAATGAGTCTATATAATATATTAGTTTCATCTGTTAAGTTGAATTACTGAAATAAATGAACTTTTGCACAATATTCTAGTTTTTCCAGTTTCACTGTATATAAAGACTTCAAGTAAAGTTTGCCACAATATCTAATAATCATTATAATTAATAAATGTTGTTCTTGTTTCTGCTGTAAAATCTAAATTGTATATATTTTGTAAATAGTAAATTAAATAGACTTACCGATCACCAGTTTAGTTCCTCCACCGAATGTGTACCACAGTGACACAATCTAATGAAACGCTCGTACAAAAACCTCTATTCCACTCGAGTGAACACACACTCCAGCAGAGAGAGAGAAACAACACTTCAACACACTGATATTAGAAGATCCTCAGCTCTTCTCAACACTCACTCATTCAGATTCCACTAAATGCTTTCTGATATAACACTGTTTAAAGAAATATATGTGATGAGCTGTGACCTCTGAGGTGACCTTTGACCTCTTTGATCATGGATGATGTTGTGGAGTTTCTCATAATGATGCTTCTGTTCTTCATATGCAGATCAATCATCATGATTCACAGAAAATAAATGAATCAATAATTATGAACACTTCAGATGCTCGTGTTTAATATATTCTCATATGAACTGATTATGAGTCGTGATGAACTTCATGCATGTGGAAAATGTGGGAAAAATACACATCATGACAATATTTCCCAAATAGCAACATGTCAACATTGATTCCAAAGACCATAATGGACTTTTTTTCTGGTTTACTGTAAATATAGTAAAATGTATTTATTATCTCTTGATTGTTCATTGTTAACATGCTTTTAAAGGTGATGCACATAACTGTACTCATAAAGATATGATTATAGCGTTTGACTAAAATGATCTACTCGTGATTCTCCAGTCATGTCAGTGCCTAGAGAAATCTTCTCTGGTCTCTCCTTACGGTGTCCATCATGTTGAGATCACATGACCAGCTGAATTCTACTCACTTTATCTTTATATTCAGTTGATATAAATGAAACTGCATGACAGGGAATAGATATTTCTACAGCGGCTCTGAAAACTGAACATGTTTCATCCACACTGAAAGATGTCAATATAAAGTCAAACCCTAGTGTCTTATCAGCCAAACATACAATATCTCACAATTAATCAATATGTTCAATTAATAACTAAATGGTTCAACAACATTATTCTGAAAGTAAAATCTTCTATGTAGAGTTTATGAGTGTGTTATCAGCACAAGCTGTTGTAAATCCTGCCCACTTCTTTGCATTGTCAGCACATGCTTCAGTGTCTGAGAGTGTTTATAGTGCTGTGAGTTTAACACTTCATGACTGAGAGCAGAACACACACACTCTTCATCATCACACACGACTAAACTACAACTATGAACACAATCAACTTCTTCATCTGGACCATTGCACTGTTTGCTCAAGGTTTGTGTAATGCAGTTTTTACAATTATTATTAATTCTCTTAAAATGTGAAATATATAATATACTGTATATCATCATATATATATTTTTCATTTGTGTTTTCTGTCAGAGTGTAGAGGACAGATCACTGTAACTCAGAGTCCATCAATACCAGCAGTTCAACCAGGAGAAGAAGTCAGAATAAACTGTAAAACCAGCAGTAATGTGTATAATAATGATTACTTAGCCTGGTACTCACAGAAACCCGGAGAAGCTCCTAAACTCCTGATTTATAGAGTGAACACCCGTAATACTGGAACTGCATCTAGATTCAGTGGCAGTGGATCTGGCAGTGATTTTACTCTGACCATCAGTGGAGTCCAGACTGAAGATACAGGAGATTATTACTGTCAGAGTTTCCACTATCCTAACAGTAAACATGTGTTCACACAGTGATAAAGAGTCGTACAGAAACCTCTGTCAGTCAGACGTCACAGTGACTGCACTGATACAGCTGAGAGAAACTGCAGCTGCTGATGAAGGATCACACACTACACAATATCAAACCTTTCACACACTTTATTCATTTATTATGATTTATTATTCAAGTAATTAACATATAACATATGTAAGTAACATATAATCTAATATCCCGTACTAAACTGGACTAAACGTGAATAAAAAGTGGGATTAAAGTGGGATTTAGCAGGTGGGGGAACCCGCAAATGTTGTGCAACCGGGAAAAATGACTCACCGTGGGACAAATATGTGTATCATAATACTTATTTACTTGATATTTTAATTGTATTTAAATGGTTAAACTCTCTAACCGAGTCAAGGCCGATCTCAGCAGTCCAGAGGCTTCAGACACTGACAGTGTTTCATTATAAACTGATGAACAAACCTCATCTCTCCATTAGTCCAGCTCTTCTGACTCATGTCAGAGAATAAAGTGTCCGACAGTGAAACTCATATTTGCATCATCAGGAGATTCTGTTCCTCTCAGAATAGAGCGGCTCCATCAGCAGATGTTCAGCGTCCTCACAGGAGCTTCATGTTACTGGAATACACTACTTCTCTAGTTTATGGAGATATACTGGCCTTACACACCATCACATAAAGTCTCATGTTTCTGTAGAAGACTACACAATAACTCACATCCATCTCCTTTTCATAGATTAACGATATGTCATTTGCTGAGAGTCATGAAAATCATCATCATCATTTCCATCACATCTCAAATGTTGGTTTTAATAAAGACTTGGAGCACTTATTTCTTAATAAAATGCACAGAACAAAAAGTGTGTCACCCATCATCTAGTACGATGTTTCCAACATCTTGGTGATTGATTCAGTCCATCGATGCTACGACTTAGTTTGCACAATAATGTTTCTTTCCTTTGACATTAAACCTTCAGGTTGTTGCATGTACACTTTCCTGCTTTAGTTCTCCATTCAGGAAAGCTGTCTTGACATCCATCTGATGCAGCTTTAGTCCATGCTGTACAGCCAGAGCAAGTATTGTCCTGATTTACTCAGATCTGACGACTGGACTGAATGTTTCGTTATAGTCTGATCCAAAACTTTAGTGAAAAACCTTGTGTGACTAGATGCCTTTTGTGTCTCTCAAATGTTCCATCCGCATCAAGCTTGACTCTGAACATCCGTTTGCTGCCCACTGCTTTTCCATCTGTTGGTAGTTCTACCAGTTTCCACACCATTGTTTGCATACAGCGATTTCATCTCTTTCTTCATAGCTTCCTTCCATTTCACCTCGTCTGGACTGCTGGAAACATCTTTTACAGTTTTGGGATCAGTTGTCTGGTTATTAATGAGTGTTACCCACTCTGAGTAATAGTCATGTGGTTTTCTCACTCTTGTTGATCTTTGGATCTCTTGTTCCGCTGAGTCCTCACTGTAAGGATCTCGACAGTCGAATTCCTCATACCGGTTCACAGTGTCTTCCTCATTTGCATCAGGCTCCTTCTCTGTTGCATGATCAGACTCATTGAATAGCACATCTCGACTGTAGAACACCTTTGCAAGTTTTGTTTCATAGAGTCAATATCCTTTTGTTTCTGTTGCATAGCTCAGAAGGATACATGTCTTTGCTTTGGTATCGTGTTTCTTCCGTTCATCTTTGGGTATGTGTGCATATACAGTACATCCAAATACACGTAGAATATCAACCTTTGGTTTCTCACCTGACAGAGCTTCTGCCCAGAACTTCTGAGGTGGCTTTGCATCAGCTAACATTGATCTCACCGTCTCCGTCAGTGTTTTGTTCATTTGTTCAGCTACTCCATTTTGCTCAGGCGTCTTCGTTACTGTGAGGTCATGTCGAACTTCTTCTTTCTTCAGGAAGTCTTGAAACTGGTTGTGATCTTACTGCGATGATGCTTTCCTTCAGCTCATGATCACAAAAGTCAAAGCCAACAACTAGACACTCATTAAACAGCTTCTTCAGATGCTGTACCTAGATGACCATAATGTTGGTGGCAGGTTTCTTTATTAAATGAAATGAAATGAAGCATTTATATTGCCCTTTACTGTGTACTACTGTAAACCCAAAGCGCTTTACAATCATATCAGGAGTCTGTCCTCAGCCACCACTAGTGTGCAGCATCCACAGACCAGCTACAGGTGAAGAGGAGAGAGAGGGACAGAGCT
This sequence comes from Phoxinus dragarum, assembly GCA_033366665.1. Lineage (NCBI taxonomy): Eukaryota > Metazoa > Chordata > Actinopteri > Cypriniformes > Leuciscidae > Phoxinus > Phoxinus dragarum. The sequence goes on along the minus strand of JARPMJ010007214.1, from coordinate 26,072 downwards.
AGATGAAAGCATTGGGGATTATTATTAGGAGGCCATGATTGATAAAGGCCACTGGAGGGAATTTGGCCAGGACACAGGGATTACACCCCTACTCTTTTTACCAGAAGTACAATGGGACTTTTAGTGACTACAGAGAGTCAGAACCTCGGTTTAACGTGTCATCTGAAGGATAATGCTTGTTACAGTACAGTGTTCCCATCTCTATACTGGGGCATTAGGACATACACAGAGCACAGGGTGAGCGCCCCCTGCTGGCCTCACTAACACCTCTTCCAGCAGCAACCTGGTTTTCCCAGGCACAGCCATGCTTAGCTTCAGTGGTAACCAGTCCTGGGCTACAGGGTGATATGGCTGCTGGTACGTACAAAACATCATTCAGCTTGCAGTTAATTAAATTAACTTGATGCAGCTGAATTTTATATTACAATCAATTAATCTGTTCGTTCAGCAAACACTCAGTATCGATCGTCTATTAACTAAAAGGAACTGTTTCTTAGCATGTAGCTGTGATCACAATCGTTAAATTGGCATTGATTTATAAGCAGACTAGAATCAATTCACAAAAAAAATGTATACACAAAAGCTTTATTAACTAACAAAGCTTTCCTGTAGCTCAAACAGTAGAGCGTTGGTGCTTGCAACACCAAGGCCATGGGTTCACTTCCCAGGGAAAGCAAGAACTGATAAGAATGTAAATGTGTACCTTTAAATGCAATGTAAGTCGCTGTGGATAAAAACGTCTGCCAAATGCTTAAGTGTAAACTAAGTCATGAACACACAACTAATCCAAACACATAAAAACAATCACACATGGGTAAAATGGAAAGTGACTGAAAAACCCTGAATGGAGCTATGAAAAGAGTAATTTAACCAACTGAAAGAGCCATCAGTCACTTTCTTCCAAGAGCCTTTGTTAACAAAGGGGTTCACAGATTATACTAAATCGTCCGGATATGCAGTTACAGGAGAAAGTCTTGATAGTTCGGTCCAATGGTGCTGAAGTTGCAGGCAATGTCTTTCAATTCAATTCAATTCAAGTTTATTTGTATAGCGCTTTTCACAATACATATTGTTTCAAAGCAGCTTTACAGAAAATGCATTTCAAAAATATACAGTACATACAAAAATACAGTTAGTTAATCATAAAATTTAGGGCATAACATATCGCCGGTGTTGGGTCGTCTCTTCATAGGCGTCGAGTCGTCTCATCACAGGCGTTGGGGCATCTGAAGTCTCCATGAGAGGCTGGATACATAACTGGAGCTGACGAACTCTATTTGAGTTATAGGGACAGGCGTCCCGAGATAACAACAAAAAAAGGCAGATGGGAAATAATTAGCGTAGCTGCTGTTCATAATATGAATGCATTTGATCTGATTTAACTGTAGTATAAAAGGTATGAGATGCATCATGTGAATGCTTGGCTAAAGAGATGCGTCTTTAATCTAGTTTTAAACTGGGAGAGCGAGTCTGAACCTCGGACAATATCAGGAAGGCTATTCCAGAGTTTAGGAGCTAGATGTGAAAACGCCCTCCCTCCTTTAGTGGACTTAGTTATCCTAGGTACGACCAGAAGCCTCGAATTTAGCGATCTTAAAGAGCGCGATGGATTGTAGAGCGATAGAAGATCTCTTAAATACACAGGAGCTAAACCATTTAGGGCTTTATAGGTCAGTAACAATACTTTGTAATTGATACGGAACTTAATAGGTAACCAGTGTAGAGATGATAAAATTGGTGTTATATGATCATATTTTCTTGACCTAGTAAGAACTCTAGCGGCTGCATTTTGGACTAACTGTAGCTTGTTTACGGAGGATGCAGGACAACCAGCTAATAAAGCATTACAGTAATCTAGTCTCGAGGTCATGAATGCATGAACTAACTTTTCTGCATCAGAAACTGATAGCATATTACGTAGCTTAGCAATGTTTCTAAGGTGAAAAAAGGCTGTTCTTGTGACATTTGAAATATGATTTTCAAAAGACAAGTTGCGGTCTAGTATAACACCCAGGTCTTTTACTGTAGAGGATAAAGTAACATGACGTCCATCTAGATTAAGGTTGTATTGTAAGAGGTTTTGTGGGCAGTTTTTTGGACCAATCAGTAATACCTCCGTTTTATCTGAATTTAATAGAAGAAAATTACACGTCATCCAATATTTTATATCTTTAACACACTCTGTCATTTTAGATAATTTAGTGTTATCATCTGGTCGTGATGAAATATATAATTGAGTGTCATCAGCATAACAGTGGAAACTTATTCCATGTTTTCTTATAATATTACCAAGTGGCAGCATATAAATTGAGAATAGCAGGGGGCCTAATACAGATCCCTGCGGCACTCCATAATTTACTGACGTTATCTTTGATTTTTCCCCATTTAAATGGACAAAATGGTAACGGTCTGATAGGTACGATCTAAACCAGCTTAATGCCTGTCCCTGAACACCAGTGTAATTTTGAAGTCGATCTAAGAGTATTTTATGAGTCTAAGAGTCTAAGAGTCTTTCGCGTTGAATGAAGAAATATTGACAAAGTTGTGCTGTTAGTTTGACTCTGTTACGGTTGAGGAAGTTGCACATGGCTTGATGTGTTGAGGAGGCGACTGCGCCGGCTCTGGGCCGGGTGAGGTATCATGCGAACAGCAATCAGGACAAGCGCTTGGAGGGAATTTAGTGTTGGCTTTTAAGTTCCACAGAGGCCACAACTTTGAGTTTTGAGTTGACCAATGAGAAAGGTGCAGTTTTCAAGCCAGAAAGTTCCATTGTTTGTAAGCTGATAAGCTGCTATTTGTATGATTGGAGTAAACTGGCACTTTGAGAACCACTGTCCTGTGGAGTGTCTTTGAAGTGTATGAGTGGAGCAAAAGATGATCATTCACAGTGGGGCAACCAGACATCACAGAGTCTGCATGCGTGAGGGGTTGAGAAGATTAAATGTAACATTTGTGTGTTTGATCGGTCCAGTCGTTACAGTTTCCTGTGCACTTGTAGATCCCCGCACGCATTTGTGGATTGAGGATTTTGAAAAAAATTTAGAGTAAGACATGCAGGCAATTTGGATTTGGATGTGGATTCCACTAACGTTTTACTTAAGCCAATCAGATAACAGCCACATTGCGCTGACCAATCGTAGCACGTTCTCGCTACAACCAATCAGGTTTGGCTTTACATTGGGGGTGGGAACAGATTCATTTTGCAGCCCTGAAAAGAACTATTCTATGGGAGATTATTGGAGTTTAAGGCTTTTTTATATTTCCATCAGGATCAGTGAATCACGATAAACTCAGGATTATACACAAATTATGATCATTCACAGATCCCACGATGTAAGACATGTCACAATGGCTGATTTTGCCATATAAAGCACAATTGTGTTGGGAAATATGGGCATAATATCATGTATAATACCAATTATTACACGGCTCTGAATAATACTTGATTCTGATTGGTCAATCACGCCATCTAGTGGTATGTTATTCCCAGATACTGATACCGGTTACTGAAGTCAGCAGCGCTATAAACTTGATAGAAATGTGTTTTCTTCGTGGAAGTATTGCATTTGGTGATTTACTCATTTGTAAGTTGCTTTGGATAAAAGCGTCTGCTAAATTATTAAATTTGTTATATCTGATATGTATCTGTGTCCTCTCTGTCAAAAGACTCTTCTGACATTTGTGTACAATAGTTTGATTGGATTCACAACATGAGGAAGTTGTTGGATAATGTGTTTGACTGATCTACAGTCTTCAGGATAATGATTTAAATAGTGAGAGTCACTTTGCATTGTCAGCACATGCTTCAGTGTCTGAGAGTGTTTATAGTGCTGTGAGTTTAACACTTCATGACTGAGAGCAGAACACACACACTCTTCATCATCACACACGACTAAACTACAACTATGAACACAATCAACTTCTTCATCTGGACCATTGCACTGTTTGCTCAAGGTTTGTGTAATGCAGTTTTTACAATTATAAGTTCTCTTAAAATGTTAAATGTATACAGTATATGTATTATATACTGTATATCATCATATATCATTTCTTTCAGAGTGTAGAGGACAGATCACTGTAACTCAGAGTCCATCAATACCAGCAGTTCAACCAGGAGAAGAAGTCAGAATAAACTGTAAAACCAGCAGTAGTGTGTATAATAATGATCGTTTAGCCTGGTACTCACAGAAACCCGGAGAAGCTCCTAAACTCCTCATATATTATGCAACAACCCGTAATACTGGAACTGCATCTAGATTCAGTGGCAGTGGATCTGGCAGTGATTTTACTCTGACCATCAGTGGAGTCCAGACTGAAGATACAGGAGATTATTACTGTCAGAGTTTACACTATCCAAACAGTATATGGGTGTTCACACAGTGATAAAGAGTCGTACAGAAACCTCTGTCAGTCAGACGTCACAGTGACTGCACTGATACAGCTGAGAGAAACTGCAGCTGCTGATGGAGGATCACACACTACACAATATCAAACCTTTCACACACTTTATTCATTTATTATGATGCAAGTACATGAAACACAATATTATATCCCTTACTAAACCAGACTAAAATGTGAGTGGTGCTTGTCCCTGTAAAACTTGCCATTACAATGTAATCTAACTGTAGGAAAGTCAATCTCTTTAACTGCACTTCCATACTTCACCACTAGAGGATAATCTTTATATTACTGAGTTCTCTATCTGTCAGCGAGAGAGTTTCTCTGGGCACTTCAACACTTCCTTTATTTCCAAAGGAGAATATTCTCTAGCAAGATAATATCTCTATAAAAGAGAAACATTTCCTCTAACGCCGCCGTCACACTGGCAGTTGAAATCAGCTCCGATACGGCTTCGAAACGACCGGAAGTCATTCATTTCCTATGGAGATACGCAGACCGCATGCGAATGGGTCCGAACGAGTGCGGTGCGGAAAAAATCCTGCCAGTTGGTCATCCGGATGCGTTAAAAAAACTCTTCTGAAAGGCTACAGACGGTTCCTCTCCGACAATTCCAGCGGAAGTTAGCGTTGCTATGGTACTGATAAACAAACCCAAATTCTTAACTTTAATCAAATAAATAATGATTTTATAACGATAAGTTGTCATGAATTTTTTTTATTTTCATGATTTTATAACGTTATTAGGGCAGTTAATACAATTAAAATGTATAATTAAGTATTGTGGCGGTTTTCCCCCAGCCGCTCGTTTACACACAGCCAGAAGATTCCATGATGGCAAATCGTCGGCTGGTCAACGCGCTGTTGCTCTCCTCTACTGGAGACGCTAGCAGAAAAAGAGGAGATCCGTGTGGGGGAAATACCGCCATTTCTGTTCTACTCGCTTCCGCTGCTTTTCAGCGGTGTAGTACGACGTCCGCTGGGGTATTACGTATTACGGCGCTGATTTCAACTGCAAGTGTGAAGGCGGCGTAAAAGACGCTTGTTTCTTCACTCGAGTTTGCAAATGAGTTAGGCGGTTCCTCGGCGGGTGAACTTCATTTCTAGAAATTAACAGACTTTAAAAGCCACACACACATTAAAAGCCGAAAATGTGTCATTCGTGTTCAGAAAAATAACTAATATAATAATATTGAGCTTAGCTTTGTGTTGCACTTTAACTTTAAACAGAACGAGTACATCTTTCTTGAAGTACATGTCACTGGTGACAAAATGCGGGGAAAGCGGAACCCTTTTTCTTTTCTTCTATGTTCCCCGAGGGGATTAGTTTGGTGTAACACCTCACTCTGGTTCCGGGTGTAGCAGAGACATTGTCCGGCCTAATTACCGCTGATGCACTGCAGGTGTGGGAGAGAGAGGAGCGGCGTGTGCACAGGTGTCTTGCTTCACAAGAGGAGGATAAAAGAGCCGTTCAGAAGAAATGGTCAGTTCTTCTGTTGAGTTTTCCTGTTGAGGAAGGACTCTGTTTAAGAGTACATTGGAGGAGAATTGAGAGTTGCATATTCTGAAATGCGTGGATGGATCGAGGCTTCTGATCGGCCTACTGTGTGAGTAATTTGCAGTTTGTTTGCCTTACCTGATACACGCCGAATGAATGCTGTGGATTTGTAGTGAACACGAGTGTGTGTTATGCTGAGAAGAGTCTCCCAATACATGCTTTCATCTTTGGAAATGATTTCCTTGTCTCCATCTGAACCCCAGAATGATACAACTGAACTGGTGAAGTAATGCTCTGTATTATCCTCTTTTCCACTGAGTATTGGAGTAACGTAAAGCCTCATTGAAGTCTCCTGTTAACTCTCTCTCTCGCTGAAATCACAAGTCAGGGGAGGAACCGTACCGCTGTGGAAAAGTCTGAACTGTTATACTTACCGGCTGAGCTCCGAAGCTGTACGACATTATTGGTAAAACTGCCTATTAAATCTCTCGTCAATGTCCGGTGGAAGTGGTTGTTGTCGAGTGAAGAATCCCGAAGTCTGCAGCACTGCTGTGAAGTGAGCTTTTAAAGTCACCGTTTTACTTCTATGTCTTGATAAGAGAATCTGAGATTGAGAGAAGAATACATTACCCGTTACTCGCTGCCTGAGTCCTGAAGTATGCAGATGCTGTGAAAGTAAGCTTTTAGAGTCCCTGTCTCACCATTGTGCCCCGACAACGTATCTGATACTGGGAAGAATACATTACCTGTACTTACCGTCTGAGTCCTGCAGATGTGCAGCAAGGCTGTGAAGTAAGCTTTTAGAGTCACTGTCTCACCATTGTGCCCCGACGACATTGAAGGATCGATCCAGCGGCTACTCCGGTCCGATAGCCCTAGGAAAGAAGAGCTTCTTATTCTTTCCTCAAGTTGATTGTCGTTTAATAAAAAATGTTACTTTGAACTCAAATACTTGCCTCCTCATCTGTCCATCTGTTGCGTGCCTGTGGTGTTGGCTCCTCACGGTGGTGTCTGGAGTCAGGGGCGTCTAGTCCTCCGAGTCCGTCCCAGCTTGCACCGGTGACATACACATTGTAGATCATAACAGAAATGGTTGATGGAAACCAGTATCTATGTGAATGTTAAAATCTCCAGCAATGGAAACACAGTCAAACTCTGAGGTAGAGTCGTGCGGTAATGATGTGATTGCTTACAGACTGCATGTAAAAGCCTGTGCCGGTCCTGGGCCGTTCCTCAATACCGAACACTGAAACTTCAGACTTGTGTTCTTGGTAGTTCGGACTTGCCAAGCTGGACTCAGGAGAACTCCCGAGGACGAGAGGACGAGAGTCCAGTAATTCTGCAACTGGAACAGGAGCGTTCTTGATCGGGTCACTCAGCTCACTCTGGCTACTCATAACTTATCTTCTTATGTATATATTAGGCAACAATAAAACTAATATTTAAATATATAAATAAAATGACACAACCCTGATAAGCAAACGATTCAGTCAAACGTAAGTCAGCTCTCTAGAAGGCTACAATGTTAAAGTTAAATACCCTAAATATATAAAGTTATTAAACTTCACTTTGCCTCAGCCAGAACGATCTGGGAACAAATGACAGATTCCTGAGACCAAAGATCACCGTTAGATACACAAGACGAGTTATATCTCATGTTTGAACACTAGACTAGAGACATCCGAGCCAGTGGCAAACGCCAGGACTCGCCGAGGAAAGGCTGATCTGGACGGACAAGAGAAGGACAAGAGCGCTGACCGCCTGATCTCACAACTCCCAAAACCTGAGATCAAATGTTCAGACCGGCGCTATCTTTATAAATAAACCTCAGATTTGAGCTTTAAACAACTACATCCTCGCCTGAAAAACTCTTATAACTACAGTTCGTGACACAATAACAGCAATATTTTTAATTACGCAGGTTTTCTCCTCTGCTATTGACGCTTGCTGGTTGGTGCGAGATGCATTCTGGGATACCTGTCGGTCTCAAGTCCGCACAACTCTGCACATATCATACGTCTCGCTAATCAAACACCAGATTAAACTCCTCAGCTCATCAGTAGAGACTCCAAGTCTGTTGTTGTGTCGGATTAGAGACATTGTTGGGGAACCACTGATCTACAGTTTCATGACTGAACTCGATATATACATTATTAACTGTGTGTGTGTGTGTGTGTGTGTGTGTGTCAGTGTATGTAATGTCCCTGTGCTTCGGCCATGTAAAGCCGTTCTTTAACCCTGTCAGTAAAGCTCTTTGACTCTGATGAGTCTGAGGTGAGTCTGTATCTCGTCCTGATCTCTCTTCGGTCTCGTCGTGAGCTCACAGTCTACAGCAGCTTTTGCATTCAGAGAGTGTTTTATATGATCAGCACATGCTTCACTCTGCATGTGTTTATAGCTCTATGAACTGAACATGACATGATCAAGAGCTCTTCTTCATCAACCAACAAACATGACTTTCAGCATCATCTTCCTCTTGACTCTGCCAGTGTTTAGTTCAGCTTTGAAGAATGATTTATGATTGTATTTTCACACACTAATAACACAATATCATTACAATCAACATCACTCTTGTGTTTATGAAGAGAATGAGTCAGTGTTTCAATATGATCATATGAGTAATATATGATCCTGTCAATCAAACTGAACAGATTCAGTCAGTTCTGCTGTCTGGACGAGATGCTTTCCATTTGAGCCACAGAAACTTTTACATTCTTACACAATTGTTTTTATTCATGATTTTTATGATATTTATTAAAGTTCACCGCCTTCTTTACATGTAAATGTGCAGCAGAAGTGAAACTGCTCCAGTCCAGATCATGCGACCAATCACAGAGTGAGACTGAAAAGCTCATTTGCATTGTCAGGCTGGAGTGACTGTGATCTCTCAGAATAGAGCAGCTCTGTCTCCAGAGACCATGTTCAAACCCCAAGAGCTTTATTTGACATTTACTGCGACATCAACCTTCTGAAAAGCACCTGCATCTTCATCTGTTAGTGGAATGATGTTGTCAGACACAAAGTGAACTTGTTGAGAAGCTTTATTGAATGTTGCAGCAAACACAGCAGATTGAAAGATCGCACACACACACACACGCACACACACACACACACACACACACACACACTACAGCTGCAGCACTAGACTCATGTGAATCCTGCCTGACACACACACTCAGATACGGCTCATCTTCAGGAGAGGAACATCAGCACTCAGAGCTCTTGTGGAACGAGACCTCATGAGGAGCTCCATCATGTGTTACTCTGCAGACGTACAGCTCTCCCTCTTCCCAGCGTGCTTTGCTGAGGGTCAGGACGCTACTGCGGCTGTAGCGGCCGTCCTGCTGGCTCTCTGCGCTGGTCAGAACCCCCTCGGTGACCTCTGACCCGTCCAGTGTCCAGCTCACCAGCGCCCCCTGTGGAGAGTAAGAGCTGAGCAGGCAGAGCAGTGCGGCTGAGTCTCCAGAGATCTGCAGAGAAGAGGGCGGCAGCAGAGACACTGAGGGCTTCACTGTGGGACCAGCTGCAGGAGACAAACACAAAACATTCACAAACACACACACAACACACTGATACACAGAATCAATTCTAACAGTTTTTATATCCCAAATTAAAGTAAACTTGGATATTCAAAGTTTTAAAGTTTTACTTGGATATTCTTAAAACTTAAACAGAATTAAACACTGAATAAACATTTTTAAACATATCTATATTGTGTATAAATTGTGTTTGTATTATAAAGCACTGAATTATAAGCACAACATGTGCAAAAGAGATTCAGGATCATTGACTGAACTACAGAAAGGTCGCAACATTTACATTCTGATGTCAAATCTCTTTTTACATGTATGATTTCTACAATAAAAGATGAACTAAATATGAACTCAGTGTAGAAATAAATGAAGGAAAAACAACTGATTAAACTCATAGTGAGACACATTATATTAATAATGCTGTTCTAGTTTTAGATTAAATAATTATAAAACAATATCAGTAACACTTTATTTAAAGTCTTCATACATATTGCACTATATATACATTAAAATGCATGTTTGATCTAATCAATAATTGTAACCGCAGTTAAAACACATTATAATAAACTGAACACAATGTGGAAATATGTTTAGAATTTTTTTTTAAAGTAAAAATGCCGTTCTTATAATAATATCATTAGTTTAGATTAAATGATAATACAACAATATCAGTAACTCTTTAATTAAAGCCTTCATACATATTGCACTATAAAAGTATTTTAATGCTTTAGTTAGCAATGTTACACACATCATAATGTATCTATGATCTCATCAATAATTGTTACCACAGTTATAATATTACATATTCATAGTTACATTACTATATAATGCATTAAATCTCATGATAAACAACCAATTTCAGATTTAACAAGGAATTTGCTAATATTACACTGCATTTTAACTTTTAACTTCGGTTACAATAATTTATGAAAAGATATATGGCATTAAAATCTACATTATGATTACATTTATAATGAATTATACATAAAGGCTTCAAGTAAAGTTTTGCCACAATATATATAATAATCATTATTATTAAAAAAAGTATTGTTTCAACTTTAAAAAAACATTTTTAAATCTAAATTTGTGTATTTTTTTAAATATGTAATTAAAAAGACTTACATTTGACCACCAGTTTAGTTCCTCCACCGATGTGTACCACAGTGACACAATCTAATGAAACGCTGGTACAAAATCCTCTCTATCCACTCGAGTGAACACACACTCCAGCAGAGAGAGAGAAACAACACTTCAACACACTGATATTAGAAGATCCTCAGCTCTTCTCAACACTCAATCATTCAGATTCCACTAAATGCTTTCTGATATAACACTGTTTAAAGAAATATATGTGATGAGCTGTGACCTCTGAGGTGACCTTTGACCTCTTTGATCAGATGATGTTGTGGAGTTTCTCATAATGATGCTTCTGTTCTTCATATGCAGATCAATCATCATGATTCACAGAAAAACCTGCAGCTTCAGACTTCAATCTTCAGTGGAAATCTGTTCAAATCATGACTTTATTGAATATTATAGCCAAAGTCAATAGAAAGTGTAACAATGAAGATATAAAAGGTATTTAGCATGTTCTACACAGTCCAGCATGTGTTCATATTCAAGGTGTGTTATAAAAGTATCTGGACTGGTTCTGAATCTCCACACAAGATCATGAAGCGTGAACAAGCTCTAATATGTCTCCATCTTTAACAGCCGGTTTCTTCTCCATCTGATGATTTCAGACACACATGAGGCTTCATGATAGATGGAGTGACACCATGAACTCTGATTAGAGATTCACAATCAGTCCTGATACTTTCTGAACAGACTCATGATTCATGATCTTACTTTAGTGATGGCGCTTCATCTAGTGGAAGTGTAGCAGTGATGATGGTCACATGACTGAATATGGACACAGAGATGGACGTTCATCTGCACATCCTCAGTGTCTCAGGAGTCACAATAAACACACACAATAAAGTCATGATTGTGTAACTCTAGTGTATATGAGTGTGTTATCAGCACAAGCTGTTGTAAATCCTGCCCACTTCTTTGCATTGTCAGCACATGCTTCAGTGTCTGAGAGTGTTTATAGTGCTGTGAGTTTAACACTTCATGACTGAGAGCAGAACACACACACTCTTCATCATCACACACGACTAAACTACAACTATGAACACAATCAACATCTTCATCTGGACCATTGCACTGTTTGCTCAAGGTTTGTGTAATACAGTTTTTATAAAGATTGTTAATTCTCTTAAAATGTGATATAGATATATATATATACACACATCAGCATCATCTTCCTATTGACTCTGGCAGTGTTTTGTCCAGGTTTGAATAATGATTTATGATTGTATTTTCCAGAGATGAATGGATGTGTGTAAATATTTGACTTCTAATGTTCCTCACAGAATCTATTGGGCAGGTGACAGTGACTCAAACTCACTCAGAGCTGCTCGCTCAAACTGAACAACTAGTCAAGATAACCTGTAAAACTAGCAGTAGTGTTCCCTGCTGTTGTGGGGGGACTGGATGTCTTAGCTGGTATCTACAAAAACCCAGAGAAGCTCCTAAACTCTGATTTATGGAGTGAATCAACTCCAGTCAGGAACTGCATCTAGATTCAGTGGCAGTGGATCTGGCAGTGATTTTACTCTGACCATCAGTGGAGTCCAGACTGAAGATACAGGAGATTATTACTGTCAGAGTTATCACTACATCAACAGTAAACATGTGTTCACACAGTGATAAAGAGTCGTACAAAAACCTCTGTCAGTCAGACGTCACAGTGACTGCACTGATACAGCTGAGAGAAACTGCAGCTGCTGATGGAGGATCACACACTACACAATATCAAACCTTTCACACACTTTATTCATTTATTATGATTTATTATGCAAGTAATTAACATATTATCTAATATTCCTTACTAAACTGGACTAAAATGTGAACATAAAGTGGGATTTAGGAGGTGGGGGGAATGTCACGATCCACACACGGGAAACAGGGGTTAGATCCACAAGCAGTTTATTAGGGTAATCCGTTGTCAGAAACAGTCCAGGCAGGGGTCAAAACCAGAGAAGAAATACAAAACATAAAACAATACAAAACAGGCAACAAAGCAGAACTCGGAAGTGGCGTGATAATAGAAAAAGACTCTGTGACAAACACTGAAACAACCAGGAATATATACACATAGAACTCACAATGAAACAGGGAACAGCTGGGAACAATGATGACGGGGAACAGCTGAGTGCAATGAACAGTGATTGGTACATACAAGGATTGTGGGGAATGCATTTCATGAATGGTGACAGTAAGGGAGAGAGACCTCTAGTGGATACCCGGGGAAACACAAACCAGACACTGTGACAGGGAACTTTTAGATGTACTTGGCAAGAGTTTTTACAGAGTTGAAAGCTGTATTTGGAAAATGTTATTACACCGAAGTGCCATTATTTAATTCATTATTCTAGATTAATGTCAATGTTTGGGGCTCTTCGTTCTCTCCCGGTGCATGAGGTTTGAAGGCAAACAACCAATATTTTAAGAATATTGCAAGTAATTGTCGTATTTCATTAATATAGCTTCCACTCTGAGCAAACCGTCACCAGTTAAAACAATGCTGGGAGTTTTCTTCAAATCATTTCTTAGATGATTTTGAGAAGGTAAGAAGCAGAACTAGCACTCCATTTTGTTCCTCACCACTTACTCTCCTCTAGAGCAATATTTCACTGATGCTTCTTTTAGTGAAGATAAAGTTATTCAACGTGTTTCAGAAGTAACCGTTAACAATGTCAAGTATGACACACAAGATGTGTTGCATGGTGAGAGAATTCCTCTTTTTTTCCAAGTGAAATCATTATACCTTTATTTAACCAAGAGGTCCCATTGAGATTCAAAATATATTTTACAATGAGAGACCGGGCCAAGGTAACAGCCGAATCACAACAAATGCATACATAACAAACACCAAATTACATTTTCACCGACAAAAGAAGTACTAAATGTTAAAAAAAACACAATGAGGCTCAAGAAAAACAAGAACATGTCTCCTTCACAACACTCTTTACAGTAGTTTTAAATTCATTTATGGACATAAGGGTTTCTAACTTTAGCTCTTTTTTGTAGATTATTCCACCCCCAAGGTGCTAAATAAGAAAAAGCAGTTTTTCCCAATTCGGTTGTAACTCGTGGCACATTAAACAGCAAACCACTTTGAGGAGCGCAGCTGATAGGTACCAGAGCAAACAGAAAGGAGGTTACAGAGGTACAGTGGACATTTGCCAAATATAGCTTTATGAATAAAGATATACCAGTGCTGTTGTCTACGAATTTTTAAGTGATGTCCAACCAACTAAATCATAAAGAATGCAGTGATGGGGTAAGGGACTTTGAATTTGTTATGAATCGTAGTGATGCATGCTAAACTGAATCAACATGATGCAGGATGTGTGTTGAAATACATTTTTAATGTGGACACTACGTGGGTTCTTTGTGGAAAACTGATATTTCCGAAGTATTTTAGCCAGAAGGGTTAGGGTTAGGGGAATGAATAGGGTTAGCACTTTTAGAATAAGCACTTTTATGCTTATTCAGTCAAATTTGACCAGGAATGGACTGTGATATAGCCTGGGGCAGAGCTAGATTGTAATGCCCTTGATATACAGTTGATAGTGATATCTTTGTGGCAATGAAATACTGTGTGTAAGAATAGTTTTTAAAACATTTGGGAGGGGGAAGGATAGAGCGTGATCTGAAACCTACACGCATGCAGATGAGGTACTGGAGATCTGTATTTGTGGCAATGAAATACTGTGTAAGAATAGTTAAAAATTACACCTTCAGATTGTAAGAATATTTTAGCACTTGCGTGAATCGACGAATCTTTTGATGTTGCCTTTCTCTTTAAGCACACAATGACCACTCACAGTAGCTTTTAGTCAGTATAAAGCATGATAACATGTTATGTTACGCTCGTACACTGCAGTATGTAATGCATTCATAAAGTGATTCCCCATTAATGATGTTTTATAAACAAAGTTCGGGAGGAGCACGTTCAAATAATTGATCCAATTATCACATCATTCCAACCAGCTGTCAACAATCTGTAATCAACATTTCTATTCCAATCAGCATGAGTGGAGACCTATATACATACTCATTTTGACTCACCAACGTTCCTCGACAGTTTTTCAGCATCCCTCCACCACACCCGTCTCCTCACACTCGCCTGGTTACTTCCTAAACCAGCAATACGGGGGGGGAGTACTCTGGGATCGGGCCGAATACCGAGCCCGGAGCCCTCTCCTCGGACAGCACGCCAAATATGCATACCATTTATTCCAATCTGACTTATTTGTAAGTGTGAACTCGTGAAAAGTTGTTTAAATGTGAAAAACTATGTTCATTAAAGTTTATTGCAAACGAAGATTATGGTGTGCGGTAGTTATTCAGTTTCCAGTATTTTAATTTGTACAATTTAACTTCTTTTATATCATTGATTGTGGGAAAACAAAACATTGCTTTATTTTGCTCTCATTCTTTTCTATTTATCAAGGACATTTTTTGCCACTTTATAGGTACAATAGCATCGTCGCTGGGGTGGTACCCCTAACGAGAACAAATTGGTACCATCTAATGGAGTACCTTTTTGTACCAGTGGATTAAGGTACAAATGTATTGCTAACGTACTAAATTGTCTCTCAAGAGGTACAGTATAAAAGGGTACAAACTCTGTACCTATGGTAAGGGTACCATTGCTGTACCTCGGGGTGTACCACCCCAGCGACGAGCCATTTGTACCCTTGAAGGAACATGTTCAAGGGTACATATTTGTACCTAAAAGGCACAAACTGTAGGGGGTACTTCTTTGTACCCATTAATATGGTAAAAGTTTGTTCCCCTTGGGGGGTACTGCCTCAGCGACGAGCATTTGTACTTTTTTTTGTAGTTTTCTTTACCTTTATTTCTGAGAGTGCAGGAACACAAGGAAGCAGAGGCTTGATGGTCTCTCAGCTGTAGCTCCAGTCCAGCTGCCAGCCAGTGGACGTCAGTGGTCAGGAAATCTCAGGACACACATACGACTCACAGTGAACAAGACACAACTAGATAACAAAGACAAGAGAGAAGAGAATAAAGGAAACAAGAGGCAAACTAAAACCTGATGTAAATAACTATGGCTAGATAAATAAAATAACAAACTAGAAACAACTGGAACTTACAAACAAATAAAATTAAACAAAAGAACAAACTTGCAGGCAACTAGATACTAGAGATGGCAATTTCAAAACACTGCTTCAAGAAGCTTCGAAATCAATTAAGCAGTACATCAAGTATTGAATGAGAATGTCTCCGTAACATCTGTGTATTTGACAAATATTGCACATCAGCATTCAAACACAGCGTGAGCGTCACTACAGGAATCAGAAAGTGTCCGACTTCACGTCTGGTTTTCAGCTCCTCTCCGCCTGCAACTCTCCATCGGTTACATCACTTCCAGCCGCAGACGATGTCCAACACACTTCAACTGATGCTTCCTCATCAGAGAGAAACTGGGGCATCCTCTACAGAAGTCTTGTTGGTTGAACCGCCTGACGTATTCACACGACTTCTACTTCTATGACCGACGTTTTCAACTAACCCCGCCCGCAAACTTTATTACAAACAACTAAACGACATCCTGTTCTCACTGGGCTTGATTCTCTGAGCCGATACCCATGATCACTCGCATACACTGTCTTCCGGCTGCTAGACTAATGTTTACTGCTATATTAGCCTTCATAGACAACTGCTGTTCTGTGTCTGTTTACATCTATATCTTCATTTGGTATTATTGCACTTGGCCATCTATTGACACCGCAATATATTACCTCCATATACTCTCTCTATACATGTTTCAATCTCTATACATTTTTTTATATATATGTGGCATTCAAAACAAGAACAGACAAAACACTGACTACGCCACCCTGGGAATTTCACCCAGGAATGATTTTACTCCCTTATTGAAATTATATTACAATTAAGGACACACAGGTACACGTACAATACAGCCAAAGACGGGTTCAAATTTGACTTTTATTTCAATCATTTAAAACACTGTAAAACCATCTCCTCGGGAAGAGAACACAAAAAAAACACAAAATAACAAATGTATAAATGCTGAGGCTTACTGATGGAGGAGAAAGGAGTCAAAGGCAGTAAGAAATCCCAGGGAAAGTTCCCCAGTAAACACACAACCACACCACAGTGCACACAAAAGGAAAACGAGAAAGTCAACAGCACACCGGAAGGGGACACCACCACCCAGACACCAACACCACCATCGGCTTAGGTCACTGTAACAAAAAAAAAAAAAACGAAACAAGCACACACAACACACACTCGATTAACAAGGATTCACCAAAAATAATAGAAAATACAGAAAATGAAGATCTTTAAAGGAAAGAAAACTAACAGCTTATCAGAAAATAGAAACAATGACTGCAAAACCAGCAATGGTTATAAAAGGGCAGTATAAAGAAAACATATATCTAAAGATATATAAATCCAGTAATCAGAAAAGAAAGAAAAAAAGGAATCAAACAAAATATAAATACACTTATTAATCCAAATTGGAATTAACAAACAACAACAACAAAAAGAAAACAAACTTCTTAATCAGCAAAATTATAATATAAAGCCCCAACCCCTTGAGCTATATTCAAATGTCATAAAAACAATAGCCCACATGAAACAAACGGCACATGCTTTTGACCATGCAGGCGTAATTGCCCCGTAATACAATGGCAAGACGAGCGCACAGCAATCTGCTCCAGTTGCTGGTACATTACATACATATAATGCAAACAGTAGTTCAGGGAAACCAACAGTCCAGGAAAGACAGCCGTACAGGTCAAAACAGTGTCTGCAAACACAGCCGTAAAAGCAAAACAGTGTCTGCAACACAGCCGTAAAGGCAACACAGTGTCTGCAACACAGCCGTAAAAGCAACACAGTGTCTGCAACACAGCCGTAAAGGCAACACAGTGTCTGCAACACAGCCGTAAAGGCAACACAGTGTCTGCAACACAGCCGTAAAGGCAACACAGTGTCCTGCAACACAGCCGTAAAAGCAACACAGTGTCTGCAACACAGCCGTAAAGGCAACACAGTGTCTGCAACACAGCCGTAAAAGCAACACAGTGTCTGCAACACAGCCGTAAAGGCAAAACGGTCGTAAAGGCAAAACAGCAGCTAGCGAATCAACAGTGTTGCTGGCGACGATCTCCAGCTAAACCGGCCTCATTCCTGTTGTTTACATACAAAATATTACCATTAACCCTAATTAAAAAATGAAATGAATAATCACACATCATGGCATACATACCGATCAAGCCGCATTCATTTACACCCGAGGGAGGACAGCCCGACGCGTGCCGACGTCACCGATAATGCAGTAGCGTTTATTGAATGTGCTGAATGACGAGATGGAAGACTGGGCCCCGAAACGGAGATCTATGAGTGTCCCACACATAATAACCATCACTGCAGATAAGAATATATTCACGTGGAGACAGCGAAGCCGCTACCCTACCTGTTAGCACAGCAGAGCACACGGAGAGAGCGACCCCGGAAGCACAACACAACTTCCGTCACTGACGAGCAAGAGAGGGCGTTAGAAGGACTACTCGCGATATTTATAGGACGGAGCCTCACATGGGGATTGGACAAAAGTACGCCAGTTACACATTACGTATTAATTAATACTGCTACATATAATTTAAGCTTGATTGTGATACTTTTGTGTTACCACCTGATGTAATTTTGGATATATTTGTTATATCTGATATGTATCTGTGTCCTCTCTGACAAAAGACTCTTCTGAAATTTGTGTACAAAAGATTGACATATTTCTCAACATGAGGAAGTTGTTGGATAATGTGTTTGACTGATCTACGGTCTTGGTAGGTTAACTCTATTGTCCCCAAGGGGAAATTCTGCTTGTGCACAGTGCAGAGTTGCTACATAAAAATAAATAAAAATAAACATCACAAAACACACAAAGGACATTGTTGACAACACAATTCCATGGATTAAAGTGCAAGTGCTAAAGTGCTAGTGTGGTTGTTGCACATTACTCCATTGCACTGAAATTTGTATAAAGTGCATAAGCTAAGGTGCTAGTATGTATATTGCACGTTGCCCTATTGCACAGGGATCATAAGTAAAGTGCTGAAGTGCTCACATATTTATTGTATCTCACATCGTTTAGCAGCTTAATGGAGGCTTTTTAGGCATTTAGTTTTATATTTTGGTACACAGAGTCTTCTTCCTGATGGCAGGGTTTCATATTCAGGGAAGAGTGGGTGTTGAGGGTCTGATTTTAATTTTCATAGCCTGTTTCATAATTGCCTGATCATACAGGCTCTGTATAGGCTTATAGTCTCTCCTCCCTATACTTTTCATGGCTGTTTTATGCATGTTGGCGAGTTTGTTGTTCAGCTTAAATGTTAAGTTGCCAAAACCATGCACTAATTCCATATCTAATGACACTTTCCAAGATTGCATGGTAGAAGATCCTCATGATCTGACTGCTCACACACATACAACCTTAGACGCCTCAAAAAAAAAAGCCTCTGCTGCAGTTTGTTGCACAAGGTTGTCAACAAGTGTTCCAGCAAAGAAGACTGTCGATGTGGACACCTAAATATTTGTTTGAGGACACCGAGTTACTTGCTGGTTTTTAATGACCGCTGGCTCGTGGTCTGTAACTTGCCTAGGGTCGAAGACCATCTCCTTTGTTTTTTGAATGTTTAAAATTAGATGGTTGGTGTCACTACCATTTAACGAATGTGTCTATTTCGTCTTGGTTACACAGAGGAGTCTGTATCCTTGTACAGAAGGCTCAGGATCGCGGTATCATCAGCAAACTTCATTATATAGTTTGTTAGAGTGTACATTCCTACAGTCATTGGTGTACAATGTGAAGAGTATTGGTGATACAACACAACCCTGAGGAACTCCTGTGTTACAGTATTTGATCTCGATAGCGTCCTATTGACCTTCACTTGCTGTGCCCTGTTAGTTAAAAAAGAATAAAACCATTTAATTAAGATAGTATTAACATTCATGTTTTTAAGCTTCTCTAAGAGCCAGGGCCGTTTGAAGGAATTTGGGGGCCCCAAGCAAAATGGACATGGAGGCCCCCCCCCCCCCCCCCCTTATTATATAATGTTTAATAATTATTAATAGTGCTGTAAATTAACAGTTTATTGTAACACACATTATGTCTATCATATAATATATTGGGTATCGGGTAATGATTAAAAAATGTTTGTAAACCTTTTAAAACCATTTTTTTAAACATCTATAAACATTACATAGATAGACGGACCAGATATTCCTAACACTTTAAGGTTACTAGTTGGTTTGTAAACTGTCTATAAACATTATCTGGAAGGTTATTATAAAGTTGCGACAGATGACTATAATACCTTGTTAAATAGTTAATAAACAGTACCAGTAAAAACACGTGGGTTGTCCTGATACTGTACTTCAAAATGTAACAGTGTAAAATTGCCACACAGAATAAAGTAACTGTTCAAGGTCCATTGGTAACTTATAAAAATAATGTCATATTTGCGTAAACTGTTACTACCGTATACCACACGACAGCACATTAAGATAAGCTATGAAAAAATCATGTTCCTCTGCCTCTTTCTGGTTAAATACTGTTTATAGATGGGGTAAAAAGACTGTTTGCTAACTGTTAAATGACAATTAACTAAAGATTAAATAACTAACAATTTACCATCTATTAATGATGGTTATTATAAAGTGTTACCGAAAAGATATGTTAGCATTTCCATATTTTGATATTAGAAGGGAAGGGATGCAGCTGCTTTCACAACTAGCCTACCAATGCTTAAAATCATCCCAAGCTAATGTTTGATGCACAGAATGTATTGTGTGGTTTTCCTAACCCCCATAAATAGATTATCACGGTGGAATAGTTAGTAGGCTATAGCATGCTATGCCACTTTCAATCAAAACCTATTACAAGCTATAGCAATGTCATGTCATTAAATACGATAAACAGTGACTCTGGAACAGATCTGCGTCTTCCTTATCCCGTTAAAGAAACATATTACAGCAAAAGAAAAGTTGCACTAACTGTTCGTTACCAGCAGCATTTGCCGTCAGGCAGGTAACGTTAGCTAACATACACATATTTTTGCTAGCCTAACGTTACCTGCTGCAAAATTACACCATTTGTACAAGACAAGTAGAGCTATTTTATCCAGTGTAATTTATCACTTACCACTATCTTGTTTTTCTTTTTCTTTTCTGGCTTCCTGAAGCATAATTCCGCTTATGACTACCGAGGAGGTTTTGTATTTTGCCGGCCGCAGAGATCGCGTGGTTGGCTGGCTGCTGTCAGCGAGAGGGGCCCTCTTGAGGGGTATCCCGATAACAGTGTCATTGCACTTTACTGCATTGACTATCAAAGGGGTCCTCACGCAGTTTGTCGTTGCATTTTATTCTTAACCAGTCGTTGTCTTGGGGCCCCAGGCCAGCTCGGGGCCCCAAGCAATTGCTTAGTTTGCTTGCCTTGTCGCGACGGCCTGCTAAGAGCACATGAGTTTGCACTGTATTAAAAGCTGAACTAAAATCGACAAGCAAGACTCTAGCATAAGCTTTTATGTTTTCAAGGTGCTTAGAAATAAAGTGCGAGATGCGAAGGATTGCGTCATCAGTGCTGCGTTCTTGCTTATAGGCGAACTGGTACACATCTAGCTTTGACTCTACATCCTTCATGAGTACAGACACAACACATTTTTCAAAACATTTCATTACAATCGAGGTTAGAGCTATGGGACGAAAGTCATTCTTCTCTGAGGCGCCTGTTTTTTTAGGCAGTGGAGTTATGACAGATTTATTCCACAGAGCTGGGACAGTGTGAAGTATATAACGACTGTTGGAAATAGGACACCATGCCATTGTTAGTTCTTCTGCACAGCTTTTGAGCAGAAAGGCTGGGAGGCCATCGGGGCCTGTGGCCTTGCCCGTATGTACTGAAAAGTCGTTGGATGCTAAATGGGTCCACTTCCAGATAACAGGTAGTGTCAGTAGCTGCAGGGACTGCAGAACACTCACATTCCTGACAGAAGCTTTGGGAATCAAATCGCAGAAAAAGGTCATTCGGCTCATTTGATTTATGTTGGTCGTCCAGTGTAATGATTTGTTGTTTTGCAGGATTCATATTAGTCACTGATTGCATTGTGTCCCACAGTTTTCTGGTATTTAATGTTTTGGAAGTTTTGTTCCATTGTTTGCCTGTGTTTTTCCCTCGCATTAGTGAGGAGTTGTTTAAGATATTTTTGGACCACTGACAATACCGCTCTGTCTTTGCTTCTAAAGGCTTGCTTTTTCCTATTTATACAGTCTTTAATTTATTTTGTAATATAAGATTTGTTGTTGGGGTACACTACTATGTCCTTCTTGGCTTATAGTACTAGTAGCCTCATCAAGCTCTAATGAATGAAACATCGACCAATCTTTTACACATGAAGCACCCCTTTAGTGTTTGAATTGCATCATCTGACCACACATAAACAGATTTATGTTCAGGTTTACTTGACTTGAATACAGATTTGTAGGACGGTATTAAATGTAATGTATTATGGTCTGAGTTGGAGATGGGGGGTTTTGGCTTGACTGAATATGCCCCCTTTATATTTCCATAACATTTATCTAAGATCCTGTTATTTCTCGTGTCACATTCTACATATTGTTGAAAACCTGGCAGCGCACTCTCCAGTTTGCAGTGATTATCCTCAATATCTTTAATAATATTATTATTAATCTCATCCATCTTGGGTGTCAGCGATCGCACATTGCTGAGGATTATTGACGGCAGCGGTGGTTTGTTGGTTCGCTGGCGGAGACGTTCCCTGACGCCTCCCCGTCTTCCTCGCTGGTGTTTAGGCTGTGTGCCAGTATGTGTTGCTCGGATGGCTGCTGGCAGGTTATCCGGTGGTGTTGATTGAAGTGGCCGGAGGGACAGCAAAGTTTATCTGGAGTAACCACGACTTAGTTCATGTTTCCACTGCACGATTATCGCAGGACAGGAAATTAAGTGTTCGCTGATAAAAATCAGGACTAGAAGTATAATGTGGAGGCCTGGTGCCATTGTTTGGGGCTACCGACTACTATCGTGGTTTAGAAATTATCCGTATAGCAAAGCTTGCAATTGTAAGCTCCAATAGTCCCAAGCACACAAAACTTTAAGATGCGAGTTAAAACAAAAACACTACAAACACTTAAAACACTTAAAAGCAACAACAGCACTCGCCCGGGTCGCTACAGAGCTGCGCCACCGGTCTTCAGGATAATGATTTAAATAGTGAGAGTCGCTTTGCATTGTCAGCACATGCTTCAGTGTCTGAGAGTGTTTATAGTGCTGTGAGTTTAACACTTCATGACTGAGAGCAGAACACACACACTCTTCATCATCCCACACGACTAAACTACAACTATGAACACAATCAACATCTTCATCTGGACCATTGCACTGTTTGCTCAAGGTAAGACAAATATGTCGACTAGTTTTTTTTTTTTTTTTTTTTAAGTATATGATTGATTATATTAGTTTTTAAACACTATTTTATTTTCTCTTCTTCAGAATCCAGAGGAGTGACTCTGACTCAACCTGAAGTTAAAACTGTCCAACAGAGTCAAACAGCGACAATAGAGTGTCATATAGATGTAGGAATATACAGCAACTTATTAGCCTGGTATCAACAGAAACCTGGAGAAGCTCCTAAACTCCTGATTTATTATATTAACAGCCGTTATACTGGAACTGCATCTAGATTCAGTGGCAGTGGATCTGGCAGTGATTTTACTCTGACCATCAGTGGAGTCCAGACTGAAGATACAGGAGATTATTACTGTCAGAGTTTCCACTATCCTAACAGTAAACATGTGTTCACACAGTGATAAAGAGTCGTACAGAAACCTCTGTCAGTCAGACGTCACAGTGACTGCACTGATACAGCTGAGAGAAACTGCAGCTGCTGATGGAGGATCACACACTACACAATATCAAACCTTTCACACACTTTATTCATTTATTATGATGTAAGTAAACATGAAACACAATCTTATATCTCTTACTAAAACCGACTATTTAGTCTTGCTTCAAACATAGAATTCCTGGTTGAATTCACCGTACAATAAAACGAGGTGGATTGAGAATAAAAAAAGCTCTGCATCTGCTGCTCACTTGCATTCGTTTAGTTGGCAAGAACGCGTTTCGTCGATAGTTCATGTTTAGATAATGCCAGACACACACACTACTCAAACATGTTAAAATTCTACAAAACCAGTTGAAACAAATGGATTGAACACTTCAACTGAAAGTGTGTGTGAGACCTCTTTAAATACAATAGGCCTACATAAAAACTACAATATTTATAATTTAAGGGCCTACATTTGGACACATCGAGAGATTTATCTTTAAAAGTATTTTGCCTTTGCCTGGTCATCAGGCTCACTCTGCATATGAAAGACAGAACATTAACACCTCCTGAACCCCCAACCCCCCACAGGCGATCTGAGGCTGAGACCGACTTAAAACAAAGAGAATTCGCAATTCACACTTAATTCTATAGACATTAGCATTAGGCTAGTAAAGTGTTGATAATGAAATAATTTAATTATTTAGGCTATGTAGGCTAATAGGCTAATATTTCTGTCATAAAAGTTTATTAATAAACATTTAATTATTTCAATAATTGAAGAAATAAAACACTACCTCGGTTTGGGCCAGCTTTTTCCAAACAAACCTAAATACAAACGCATGTTCATTTGTTCATGTTCATTTGTTTCAAACGCATGTTCATTTGTTCATGTTCATTTGTTCAAAACGCATGTTCATTTGTTCAAACGCATGTTCATTTGTTCATGTTCATTTGTTCAAACGCATGTTCATTTGTTCATGTTCATTTGTTCAAACGCATGTTCATTTGTTCAAATGCATGTTCATTTGTTCATGTTCATTTGTTCAAACGCATGTTCATTTGTTCAAACGCATGTTCATTTGTTCAAATGCATGTTCATTTGTTGTCATGAATACAATGTTCAACTCAATGTTAAATTCCACGGGGATCTTTGGATCCTTACAACCAGGGTGCGCGATTTGTGAATTAGCTATTATTATTTTTTTATATATAAATCTCGAACCACAGTGCTTGCTGCTGCTAAACTAAATAACATTTATATAATAATTATGAACTTAAATGAAACAATATCGCAACATTTCGACAAATAAATTATCTGATCTATTTTTACAATTTAATTCAGGGTGATTTAGCCTAGAGACTACATTTAATTACAGCGAGATTTTCACCCTTGTCCGTTCATCATTGGGAAGCGCTCACATCTAGTTTGAGTAGATCCTCTGCACCTCTTGGTTTCATACGGATTATCTAATCAGATAACATTTATTAAATATTTAGACATTTAAAGGCTTTAGACATAGCCGATTTCTTATCGTGACTGAGCGGAGGAAAGTGGCTTTCGGTTCATTTTTGTGACGCGCAGTTCCCGGAGACAGAGACGACAGATACACTTTTGAATAAAAGTTTGAATATGAATAAAAGTTTGCAGTGTTGAACGATGTAGGCTACTCTACTCTGATCTATGACTAAAAAACTACGGAGTAGCCTAAAGGGCCTAAGTTATTTTAGATGTCTGTTATGAGAAAAATAAATCCAAACGAACGCGCCGCCGCGTCTGCCGAACACTAATTCAACATGCTAGAATAAAACCCGACTTTAGAACAATGGATAGCGCCACTCGGCGTGGTGTGCCAAAATACTTAATTATAAACTTCAATATTTCATTCAAAATAATCTCAAAACGTTTTGTGACATTTTGAAAGCCGTGCATGCATTAAGGGAACCATGAACGTCACTGAAACTGGTTCTGATTTTATTGTTTGTCGTTTAAACGTGCCTGTTGCATATCTTTACATTATATATTTTAAATGGTCTATTGGTGAAGTAATTTATAGCATTGGTTACTGTGGAGGGAGGGGGGATTAAAATAATTCAGCAGAAGCAGGGATGTTTAGACCAGAAGGAAATCCCCGTCCCCCTGATCGCACCTTGCTTAAAACCATGTTTTACAAACTCTTTATAGGAACCAAAAAAAAAAAGGCTATCCTGTATAAAAAAATGTTTTGTTTGTTTGATTGTCTGCATTAATAAAAGGCTATGACATGCATTAATAGGCTAATATAAAATGTACAATAGTCTATGTTTATTCGCTTACATTTCAAAATACGGCAATAGCTGCTGTTTTGCACAATGTCCCCTCTGCGCCACCTGGCGGTCATTTCGCGAATGACTTTGAAATGCGACTGGATTATTTTTACCGCGGTAGTTTTGCCGCGGTGCCTGTCGCGGGCGGTAATAGGCATTCTGGTTGAGTACCATCTGTAAGTCAGCTCTCTAGAACAGTGATTCTCAAATGGGGGTACGTTGCGGTACTGTAGGGGGTACGTGAGATTTATATTTAAAAAAAAATTACAATCATTTAAATTATTAATTAATTTAAATTAATTTAAAAGATATACAAAATCATCCA
>JARPMJ010007213.1:0-45005 GCA_033366665.1 Phoxinus dragarum | reverse complement strand
TCCTGAAGAGCTTGATTACAAAGGCAGGTGTGTTGAGTAGGGTTGGAACTAAACTCTTCAGTACAGTGGCCCTCCAGAAGCAGGATTGAAGACCTCTACTGTAGAGTACTGAAAAATGTTTGGTCTGCCACCAAAATAGCAGCTTTTTGCCATTTTCAGAACACGAGGCGTCTATCGTTTCAATTGCTTTTGAACAGGTCGGACTGTTTTCCAATTAGAGTTTCCGTAGTGTAATGGTTATCACGTTCGCTTTATATGCGAAAGGTCCCCAGTTCAAAACTGGGCGGAAACAAGTGGAGGCTTTTTTTTAATATACATGCTGAAATTCGCTACAAAGTCCTTACTTTTGAGGCAGGTGAAGGCCATCTTACCAAGGAGCTGTAGGCAGACTGCCATGCCGAATGAGCTCTGTGCTGTTGTTTGTGGAATTTACAGACTTTCACACTGCTTGCATGGCAGAATATGGGGCGGAGCCATCTTCGAAAAAGCACATGCTACATGCCATGAGGTTTCTGTAGTGTAGTGGTCATAATGTTCGCCTAACACGCGAAAGATCCTCGGTTTGAAACCGATTAGAAACAGTGGTAGTATTTCGACAGAAAATATCAACTTTTGGCCAGGCTCAGAGGGTTCAGCTCTCTTTACCTTTATACACTTTTTAACAACAGTGCACCAGAAGATTAATGTCTGCATCCAGAAGACAGGTTTCCGTAGTGTAGTGGTTATCACGTTCGCCTCACACGAGAAAGGTCCCCAGTTCGAAACTGGGCGGAAACTGTGGATAGTCTTTGCAAAAATGTCTTATGCGGATTTCTGTTTAGTAGCTCAGTACACTTGCAGAGCGATTTGCGGTGTAAACTCTTTAGAAAAGGGCAAAAATAAAACAAATGACCATTGAGGTTTCCTGTAGAGCAGAGGTCTTCAATCCTGCTCATGGAGGGTCACTGTCCTGCAGAGTTTAGTTCCAACCCTAATCAAACACACCTGAATCAGCTCATCAAGCTCTTCAGGATCCCTTGAAAATACAAAGGCAGGTGTGCTGAAGCAGGTTGGAACTAAACTCTGCAGTACAGTGGCCCTCCAGAAGCAGGATTGAAGACCTCTGCTGTAGAGTACTGAAAAATGTTTGGTCTGCCACCAAAATAGCAGCTTTTTGCCATTTTCAGAACACTGGGCAGTCTATCGTTTCAGTTGCTTTTGAACAAGCGTACGCTAGAAGAGGTCGGACTGTTTTCCAACTCGAGTTTCCGTAGTGTAGTGGTTATCACGTTCACTTTACACGCGAAAGGTCCCCAGTTCAAAACTGGGCGGAAACAAGTGGAGGCATTTTTTTAAATATACATGCTAAAATTTGCTACAAAGTCCTTACTTTTGAGGCAGGTGAAGGCCATCGTACCAAGGAGCTGTAGGCAGACTGCCATGCCGAATGAGCTCTGTGCTGTTGTTTGTGGAATTTACAGACTTTCACACTGCTTGCATGGCAGAATATGGGGCGGAGCCATCTTCGAAAAAAGCACATGCTACATGCCATGAGGTTTCTGTAGTGTAGTGGTCATCACATTTGTCTAACACGCGAAAGGTCCTCGGTTCGAAAGTCTATCGTTTCAGTTGCTTTTGAACAAGCGTACCCTAGAAGAGGTCGGACTGTTTTCCAACTCGAGTTTCCGTAGTGTAGTGGTTATCACGTTCGCTTTACACGCGAAAGGTCCAGCCTCGTCCATCGACTGGAGGAGTTTGGCCTGGTAGACTTGCAACATGGCCATCGTGTGCAGGGCTGAAGCAGCTTGACCGGAGGCGGCGAAAGAACATCCGGCAAGAGCTGACGTGTTGTAGCAAGGCCTTTTCGGATGAGTCGCTCTAGCAGCGCGGGAAACTGAAGAGTGGGGGGTGCTGCGTCGCCATCCTTAGCGAGAGCTATGCCCCTTATGCCCTCGCAGAGAGAGCAGCCACCAGCAGAGAGCGCGGCTTCAGCATGGGTAGGCCCCAGGCACGAAACGCACTGACGTACATGTATGTCGGCACGCTGTTAGCTGTTTGGCGCATATGTTGGAGGCGCCTTCGCCATTGGATGTGCAGTTGCTGCAGCACAGCCAATGAGTGAGCCAGTCTCACTGTGCTAGCTGTGCAGCTGCAATGCACTTTACATTTTTAAGCTTCAATAAATCTGAGGAAATTAGTTTCCCCACTGTGTATAGCTACGGAATAAGAAGTGACCGTTTGAAAGGGAACTCATATCTTTTATGGTTGTTCATTTTGTATTACATTCTGGAAAAACTTTGAAAATGATGTGGCATCTAAAACAAAACATACAATAACACTTGAAGGGAAACAGATTATTAGCTATTTTGATTTTAAAGATAGAAATGTATGTAATATTGTAAATCTCTTTATTTTACTAGGTAAGTTCCATATTCATAAAGCATTTTTTTTCCAAATCAAGACCATGTTTTAAATGATTCCAAATTGAAACTGACATATATATTTTGAGTCTGTTAAATTGGTAAAAAAATAAGAAAGCTATGTTAATAACTGATATATACCTAAAGCTTTTCAATTAAGAAAAAAAAACTTTTATCCTTATAATTAATTAAGTTTGTAAGTTTTTTTTTCATTTATTAATTTCATTCATATTATTTATATTTTGCTATTTGTTTAGGGACTGTGATGACTGCATGTTTGTCAATTGAATGCTAAATAAAAAAATAAAAAATAAATAGTTGAATAAAGACTCCACAGACACAGACTCCAACACAAACTCCACCAAATAATAATAAATAAAAAAAAAAAAGCACGCGCACGAGCACTCGGTTGTAAACGTATTGGTTGCAATCTGAAACATCACCGCTAGATGCCGCTGAAAACTCCACACAGCCTCTTTAAGATAACGTTCCAGCAACGTTAAGGACATTTTCACGTTTTTTAGAACATTTCAAATCAACGTTCCCACAACCAAAATGGAACGTTTGAAAAACGTTTTCAGAACATAACTTTGTTAGCTAGGAGTGGTTTTGATGGAACAAGATGTTTTATGAATTTCTTTCTTCTGCTGAACAAAAAAAGAAGATATTTTGGAAAATATCGTTAACCAGACATACCCCATTGCCTTTAATAGTATTGTTTTTCCTACTATGGATGAGTACATGTTAGACATTCTTTAAAATATCTTATTTTGTGTTCAGCAGAAGAACGACATTCATACAGGTTTGAAACAACTTGAGGGTGAGTAAATTATGACAGAATTTTCATTTTGAAGTAAAATAGGCCTATTCCTTTAAACCTTGAATGTGAAAACAGGGGTACCGTAGGCCTATCTGTAACACATTTTTCTCTCTAATTCCATTTACGTAAGGCATAACTCCTTTAGCCAACTCCTCCCTCATTAAATCATTTGCTCATTAATATTAAGGTTTTGTTGAACTGTGCTTTAGGAAGGTCCAGAACGGCTCTGGGAAGGTCAGGTAGCAACTTGAGCATGCCGAATTAATATTCATGAGCTAAAACTTCTCCATAGTACGGTTCGTAAATTCGCTTTTCCTTGAAGGAAAAAAAGTCTCGCGATAGGCGCATACTCGTACGGCCGCCATATTGTGTGACACTATTTTGATTCTTATCTGTTGGAAGTGCGAAAGGAAGAGAGAAGAAAATAAGGGGGAGCAGAGGGGGAAAAGCAGAAGAGCTGTCAAAAGAATCTCGAGTCTGTGAAACAGCGGGCGGCGGAGGCGGTTTTTCTCCCCTCATCGCTGTCTTTAGAGGAGTTGGGCCTGGGTTCATCAGCCCGGCCCAGTGCAGTTCCGCGGCGGCGTCTCGGCCCGGGGAGCGGCGGCTGACACGGTGAGAAAAACTCTTGAGAACAGGCCTTTCAGTGTTTATGGAGTCGAGGGAAACGCCAAACAACTAAATTGAAAGTCATTTTTTTGTGCTTCCCCTCTTTCATGTCGCTCTGACTGTAAGCACACACCCTCTGTCGCCTTAAAGGCTCAAAATGCGATGAAAAAGCTGTAAAGCTTCAGCCTTTCGCGTTCCTGCATCCGGTCGCTCTGTTCGGGTTGATTCACTCGTTCGCTCTATTTTGATTTTACCCCAGTTTGTTGACGTTTAACATTTAGTGAAGTTTCAGAGCTTTCTGTGTAGTTTAGAGTGAACCTTCCAGGTTAGAAGACCTCTGAAATGTAGCCTGCATTAATATAAGGTTGAAACTGTCGTTATCCCCTTTGAACAATAAATAGATTGCTTAAGTGTTTAATCAATGGTCAGGTCAAACGTGGGAGTTGATTTATTTTATTTAACAGTTGGCTTATAAAGGAAACAAAACTATGGTGATCATCAGGCCTTCAAAACAAATGAATGCTCTGCTTAATCTATCATGAATAGCTGAAGAAGAATGTTTGAAAGTAGTAACGTTAGTAAATCCCAGGGTCAGTTTTTTTTTTTACCAAGTTTCTTGGCTATACAGTTTAACGTAATAATGAGCCATATTTCATTCGGGATGCGAGTAGGTGAAGGCACTTTCACTGATCTAAAAAGTGCTAACTTGTATTAATTACATAAATTACATAAATATCTTTTTCTTAATTCATGAATCAGATGTTTTTGACATGATTGATACTGGTAATGGCAAATGAAAACAAAACAAACAAAGAGACTTTACTAAAAACAAAAACACACATCAAAATGCATGTGCCCCATTATTTTACACACTTAAATTGCATAAATATTAATGATTTCAGAATGATCCAGTTATTGACATGAATTGAATCGACGGTGAACTGACTCGAGCTATTGTCTTCAATAGAGCAGCTTATAGCTGATTTGACTGTGGTTTCATAATTAAGTTTGCATCATCAATTGTCACTTTACTTTTTGTTATTGTGAAGCTGGTTTAAAGCAATTTCTATTATATTAAGTGCTATAATTTTAACTTGACTTGATTTAGGGTTTCTGCAGCTCTTAAAAAGGTCTAGGGTTAGTTCACCCTAGGGGTGTGCGATATTGACAAACAAATTAGCCTAGGCCTATATCTCGATATGTCCTGGGATTTTCCCGATAACGATTAGCCTATTAGACGATATTTTGCTGAGTTTATTGTGTTGGTACTTTGCCAGGTTTAGCACAGTTGTGGACAGCCGAATCTCTAAAGTTTTGGATATTCTTCATACTCTGTGTGGTGGTCAGTTCACAGCAGTGACATAAATATTTTTTCCCAATATGTTTCAATTAATTTTTTGACCTAATATGGGCATTTTTACCTTTATAAAGCCATTTTTTAAACCTAATTATATGCATGCATCATTGTGTCATTTTCATGAATTTAATAAAATTATATTATAAAAATAATTGTATTTTGCATATTATACTGTAAAAACACATAATTTTAGTTGATCATAACTAGAGATGAAATGGCATGAACATTTCATGATTATAGTTACAAAAATTATCACGTTTATCACAGAATCCTGTTCTAAAAGTACTAATACTACACAATGAAATCAATTCAAGCAGTTTTATGTCGAAAACCAGCAAATAACAAATAAAATTACCATCAATATGCATATTTTGTTCACATAAATATTAAAATAATAACATAAAAAATGATGGCCAGATTTAAAGTGTCTTGCAACATGTTATCTACTAACATGTACAAGTTCAAATAAAGTTTTGACAAAGAGGTTTTATAAAATGGCAAACCTCACATATTTCAGCATTTAAATAGTTTTTTTATAAAAAGAATGAGTCAAAAAAACATTTACAATGCACATTAGCTTATATTTTATTAATAGTAAAATTCGGTCCGATTTTTTATTTTAATCTCTCAAAATAAATTAAAACCAGAAATTTTAGACTTGAATGTAAATTTTAGACTTGAGTATTTAAACAGAGAATGTATGCAAGTAATTTGCCATTTTATTTTGAAAATGTAACCCTATTAAATTTAATTAAACCATATGGACACAAAAAACTGTCACGTCATTGACCCATTTATAACTTAATAAACTATTAATCGCAGGCTTCTGGCAACGGCTGTATGCAAGTCGAGTTCTGGCGGAAGAGTGACCTCTCTGACCCGGTTTCACTGTATCGCGTATTCCGATTACAGCTCTAAGATGTGTTCTTTTTTTTATTTTTATGTCTGGGTAAAAAAATAGTCCATTGAACACATAGAATATTTCGAACAGTAGTATACACAGGTTTCTTGTATACAAACAATACCAGATGGGTGCGCAAACTGCGCATCCAAGAGGCAAGCCCGCTATATGTTATGCCGAGTTCTGTAAAAGAACATTGTAATTAACGTAGATTTCGCATTGTTAGTAAATTCTTGTTGACTCACTCAATAATAAACTGCAATTTCAGAGTTGGATCTGTTTGCTTGTTTCATTTGCATATTAATATAACATTATGTAAAACGTTAGTTAGTTGACTAGTATGAAATTGTCCAACTAAGTTTGCGAATCATAAAAACCTGACATACCCTATGCATTTAGGTTAGTTTACAGCACAACAGCTCCGCGTCATCTCTGCTTCTGCTAGATATAGCCGTAAAGACAGTTGCTTTCTGCCACTTAGATGCCCGCGCATCTATGTGATGACGTTGCACAGAAACCCGTGTACACATGACAGGTTAAATAATTAATTAAATAAATAATAACACACAATGCTTTTTTCATATAGTCATATAGCATTAGTAAATGATGAATTTTACTTTTCAGGTGAACTATCCCTTTAATCAAGCCATAATTGTGATCATGATTATTTTAATTTAAGTAAGAGATAGCTAGTCTTTGAAAACATACTGTAATCAGCAAGGACACTGATGCTTTTCATCTTCAAGCAGAACGATTCCCAACACATGCTGTAGAAGGAACTTGAAAGTGGCTTAAAACAAAAGGAAGTGTGCCTTGGTCCCATGCTGTAACATTTTGAGTCATTCTCTTATGTTTAAATCTTTGTTAGCATGTAATTTCCTTCTACATAGCTTTGACGTTAGCAGAGGTTTCTTGCTTTGCGCTTACTTGCTTGTAGGTTATATCAGTTAAGTAGCAAGAGATGCCAGTGAAGTTGGGGTGTTGCAATATACCGGTATTGATGATAACCGTGATACGTAAAAAATGAATTGGATTCATTGGATTGCGCGAAAGGTGCTTCATAGTCAACTGCCGCCCATACATAGACAAAACGCAACTTAAATGTCCCAGGCCTGGGGCCTCATTTATAAAACTGTGCGTAGGTTCCTTACTAAAAGTGTACGTGCGCCCGTAAGCCAAAAATGGCGTACGGAAAAAAAATTCAGACTTATAAAACCGTGCGTACGCCAGAACCTGCGCCGAATTCACTGGTCATAAATCCCAGTCAGCGGAAGATTGTGTGCACATGCGTCTCCTCCCCGAAATAACCATATATGGAGCTTACAACGCCCAGTTTTATTATGCATATCCTCATCTGCATATCATTTGCATATGATTATTCATCCACGTGATAACATGTTTAATGATACAAGACATTAGGAAAATATGAAATACGGATGTGCCGTCACATTACATTAATAAAAACCATTTAGTAGCCTATCCTTGCTTTTGAATAAATAAATCAAATAGTGTAAAATACATTTCAGAGAAAGTTTTTCTCAATCTTTTCCACTGGTCAAATAGTATTTTAATTGATTTATATTTTTAATGGAAACAGATAGGCTAGACCTTGTTGTGCTATTAGGCTATATTTGCACAATCAGCTATTATCATGATAAGCAATTATCTAGTTAAAACATTGAAACACGGTATGCCAGAGGAAAAATGTTCAAAAGCATTGCATCCACGACAAATATTTATATTTATTGAATATACTTTTTTTTTTTTTTACTTCTCAGGAAATTTCATGTAGTTTATGTGTTTAACTCCATTAATGAGAATGGCATATTTAATCTAAATGTTTATATCAGAAGTAAAACATAGTAGAAAACATAATTCTGGGCCGAAACCGATACTGAAAATTTAGGATGCACTTGGCCGAAAACCGAAACTGACGCCGAAAATGGCTTCTTTTAAAAACGTTAATATATATTTATATTGCTTAATTTTTAATGGATCTGAAATGAAAAATCACAAACCAATAGAATAATCATCAAACTTTTATTAACACTAGGGATGTCAATTTTTACAAATTCCTATGATCGATCGTCGTTTAAATTAACAATCAATTAATCGATTAATCGTTAGCCTTAATACTGCATATGCGTCTGCTGCAGTGCATGGCCAACAGCACGACAGACTCTGCAAATCCTGCTCAAAACGCGCTGTTCCTCACCAAATGAATGAGAATGTTTTTTAATCTAAATAAAGGGCTAGTGGGATTGTAAAATGTTTCGATGTGATTGATCATTTAATTAAATTCATTATTTAATAATCAAATATAATTACTACTACTAATACAACGCGTCACCAGCTCAGATGCGTGCAGAATGTGTGACTGTGGCAGTGCTCTCCCTGAACACTGCACTGAAGACGGCAACTAAACCCAATGCACAACAATTTAATACAATAGTGTTCTCATGTTATGTAATATGTCAGTCCCAAATTATTAATCGTGCATTTCTGTTTGAGCTGCACGCGCTGAATGAAGGCTTCCGTTAAACTGGAGCACTTAGTTTGTTAGCGCGCTAGAAACGCATCCTATATGAGATTAATCAGATATATTCAAAATAAACATAATATTACAAATTATTTCTGCAGAAAATGACGTGAATGCACAAGGGAACTTGGACTAAGTTACGTGCCATTCATTCAGAATGACTCATGTTGTGGGCGCGCTCTTCCTGGAGCGACACGGCAACTAAACTCAAATAATGCACAATGTTTTATTACAATATTGTTCTCTTTATAATGTTATGTATGACAGTCCTCCCAATAGTCATTATTAGTCGTGCAGTGCCGTTTGAGCTGCGCGCGCTGAAGCTGATCACGCGCTCTAGCTATAGCGTTAATTCAAGGGATGGGAGGGGCGCGGTTGACATTCATTTTCGGTTGACATTTTCAGCTGGCTTTTTTATTTCGGCCCGAAACCGATAATGCCATTTTCGGCGACCGAAATTTCGGTGCACCCCTAAAACATAGTTTAAATCATTATTTATTTAAACTGTTATTGTGAACATGCACTATATTTATGATTAGGACTCATCTTAGGACTACTTCATCTGCCGTTAGATATGCGTCAGTTTCACTAACGGCCCAACGCGCTCGCTGGCGCGGACCTTTAAGCTGTGGATATTTGCTTCAAGTGATAGGCTTGGTGAGTGAAATTATATTTGTATTATCTTTCTGTATGTCTAATTTTCTTTAGATTTTCTGTCTAAAAGTGACCAAAAAGATATAACTCCAGCTCACCATCGGTGTCGCCAAACTGCTCCATCTCCAAAACGTTTGTACGCATGGGGCAGAGTTTGCGTGCAGGTGCGCACATTTTCCCGTCAAGTTTGTTTTTATAAATCACAACTTATGCGTCGGAAGTGGCTTACGCCTCTTTCAGGGCCTGTTTTGTGCGTACGCAACGGTTATAAATGAGGCCCCTGGTCTTCTCTCGTCTTCCACTGTCACTCCTCCTCTTATCCTTCAGAGCTCATGGGACTCCAGACTGGTGCAGCGCGCTGTGAGGTTCATTAACACTCGCGCCACCAGCCTCACTCCGTTTCCACGGCTCGTGCCCTGCTCTTCATCACAGTAATGTTAAAACGACAGTAATTCGAATGAAAAAATCGTGTGTATTTTTTCTTCTCTGTAATCGACTATTGTTTTCAGTGTCGACTCGTAGCAGCTGTACCATTTAGTTGACTAGTCTTGCATATCCCTATTAAAAACCTCTTTTTCTTAGGCTAGTTAACTTATGTGTTCATGTTACCCTCATTCATGTGTTGAACGCCGCCTCGAGGAGCCATAAAGTAGCGACACTGGGAGGAGGGAAATCTATTTAGAGCTCCTTATTTTATTTATTAAAATATTGATATCTGGCGCCAGCGTATCGATTATCATATCGCACGGAGAAGGACAACGATATATCTCTATCAATATTTTGTCTCACCCCAGTGCTTATCAGTTTAACCAATAGGTACCATTGTGACTTAGAATCGCCATTGGCTGGTCAATTTTTTAGCCTAGAAATCTAGACGCACCCTAGTGGCAGAAAATGTTATTTTGCTGCCAGTGGCTTGCGAGCGCGAAATAAACCTACAATTCTCGGGACAGGAGCATGTGTCCAAATTTTAATCTTAACCGTTCTATTTCATCAGATACAATCTGTAAACAGGGCTTTAAGTGTAAAATACCGAACTTGTCCTTTAATGTTAAAAATAAGCTGGTGTGTTCCAAAACAATGACAAAATTCACATTTAGGAGATATACGCATTAAAAACATACAGTCCCTCAATTCCGCTAAAATGGATCATGGATTTTTATGACGTCACTGCGGACTTCAGTTTCTCATTACATCTTTTGTCCAATCAAATGCTCTTAAAGAATCTGAAGCGTCCCGCCCCCTCTGCTATAAATACCACCTGGCCAAAGCGACCATGACTACCTGAATGTACGTTCAGTAGTAAACGCATGCTCAGTGTCAGCTGGTCGTGCTCATCAGTTTACTGTCGGAGTTACTGGAGTAACATACTCTAGGATATTGTTTATTTTGAGTTGGAGTGACTCAGGCACGTCTGAAAGCGAGTAACTTTAGAAAACTGGATCAGCGCTGACTGTTTTGAACGATTCAGTTCAATTTGGTGAACTGGTTCGACCGATTCACAAAAAAAAAAGAATCAGTTCAAAAGAACGATTCAATCACAAACCGGTCACTGTTGTCACGTCACAGAGCAATATGGGTATGAGATGTGTGTTCGGTTGCTCAAACGCTCGTTAGGGCTGGGACGATTACCGCATTACCGTAATACGGCGGTCACATGGTGCCTACCGCGGGTCTGAGCTCGTCACCGCCATCACCGCAAAAAACAACAACATTGGCCTGCACATGTGTGCACGTTATGTCTAATGACATGGATTCATTGATTCTAATGACATGGATTATGTCTAATGACATGGATTATGTCTAATGACATTGTGTCTTACGTGGATTCAAGGTTTTCTAAAGAAAAATTAACATCAAAAGATGGAGCAAATCCGACCTTTTGTGAGTTGGGGAGCGCAATGTTCCATGACACATAATACATTCCATTCTAGAGATGCCCAGATGAGCTATTATTTCATCCGCAACCGCATCACAAAACTCATCATCAGTCCATCATCCATCCGCACCAACGTTTTTTTTTACCAATTTTCAAAACCGCACCCGCCCGCCATCCGCTGATTGTTTTAAGGTCTATGGGCAATGCAAGGTGCTGCTGACGCGAGGCTAGAAAGCTCTTGACTGTTCTAGAAAGGAGACTGATCCAATGCAGCAAAGATATTTAACGGCTAAAGTCCCTAGTATAGCCTATTGGCTATGTTGTATCCCCAGAATTCCACGTCCTGATTAAATGTCTGCTATATTTGCTCCTAATTTATTAATTCAAGACAATTGGTTGATGAAACAGTGATTAAAATTAGGGATGCAACGATACCATTTTTTCAGAATCGATCCGATCCGATACCAAACATTCTGAGTATCGACTGATACCGATACCAATCCGATACCAGCACAGTTTTTTCTTTTTAATCAAGTAGAATTTCTATAACTCTGTGTGTTGAACTGATAATCACTCTTTTGTGTGTTAAACACAATCTACTTAATACAGACAACTTCATTATAAAGAAAAACAACAAATAAATTTTTTTTTATCATAATCTGTGACAAAAATGCTATTATAAACTAGATTAGTGGATAATTCAGCAGTAAAATTTAGTTAAAAAAAATCACAAGTGCACAATAATTGTATTAAATCTGAACATGAAAAAAACATTCAAATATGAGACAATAAGTGTAACACTAAATGTGGTAAAACGTTACACATTGCTCTTTGTATTGTTGTAAAATACATTAATGAAAAACAAGATAACAAAAATCAAAAAGATTAATTATTTTATATATAGCCTAGGCCTACTATAAAATTGAGACATGTTTTAAATGTATAGCACAGCGGTTTAATGAGGCAGCAACACATGATAGATAGGACAGAACTAGAAAGGCTATTAATAATCGTTCATTGCGTCACTGTATTATGATATGAAAGGCCCCAATACAATGCGGCACAAAATGCTTATGCGCATCGCGAGCGCAGAATGATGCGCTTGAAGCAACACGAGTCACAGCGCACAGCGCGTCGAGTCCGCATTAAAAAGTTCAAATCACAAAGTAAAGGCATATTGATGCGTAGTGTATTATACGGTAGGCTATCTAGCCTATCTATGCAATAGTTTTTTGAGCATTTTCTTTTAACAGTTTTAAATGTCAGTTACTGTGCGCGTGAAGAACAATTATAATGCTCTGACTCTAAGTGTTGTGAGAGACACCCGGTAGAAAGTAACATGATTAAAGTCCAGCAAGATAAAGTTGTTTAATGCAAAACCATAGACCTTTATCTACAGATCAAGTATAATTATAGTGACATTGAATCATCTTGGAGAGAGTTTTTCATCGTGTTGACTGTGGTAACCGAACGCGACGCGCTGTTTGATGCTGAATGTACGAGAATGACTGACAGCCGCAGCGGAGGGAAAAGTGTACGTGATCTTGAATTTAATGACTTAAATATTAATTTCTATCTCACTTTATACTATATAATGGCTTCCGAACACTTATAATATAGTGCACGACAACTTTATGGTGTTTTATAGCGTTTTTGTGCCTTTTGTGGGGCTTAACAATAGCACAGAATAGTATATCGGATTTGGATCGGCCTAGTCTGACCGATACCCGATCCGGCAAAAATGGCCGTATCGGAGCCGATACCAATATTGAATATCGGATCGATGCATCCCTAATTAAAATTAAGATACAATGTATACAAAACGAAATTCAATAAAAAAAGGCTTTCTACAAAACAAAACTTAATAAAGTGGTCAAAATCATATCTGACCTATGTTACTCATGCTGTTCACTTTTCATTTAATCAACATAGATTAAATAAAAAAATAACATTATATTATGTAAACATAAATATGGAATAGGCTATAATTTTTTGTAATTAAGACATGTTGGAAACATGCGAATGAGAATATTCTTTAATAAGGAAATTGGTCACCTATTGAAAACTAACTTTGAATGAAATTCTGTTTTTTTTTTTTTTTGTGGGAGAAGAACTGTGGAAAATGCAGAATCTGGAAGCAAATCTGGGCGACACAACCCCTCCCGTTCAGTTCGGGGGATCGCTTCAGTCGATTTAACCTGATTTCTATGGCTGAATGAGCCATAGATGCTCATTCTAGCGGGCCCTGACGCGCCAGGGCACGGGGCGGCCTGATTGGTTCCCGCGTCTGAGCCGACCTCGCCATAGGTTCGTGCAGTTGCCGCAGCACAGCCAATGACCGTGCTAGAAGCTCAGCTTTTAAGACTGTTTACCGCTATACTGCTGGAATTTCTTGCTTTTCAACCACGGTAAAAAAAAATCCATACCGTCCCAGCCCTAACACTCATGTTTTTTTCCGTTTTAATTAATTGGCTATAATTTATATTCACACCTCTAACGTTAAAGTCCCTGTAAAGGCAATTCTAAAAAAAAAATCAAAACGCATTATAAATGTTACAAATGTATTGCTAAAACACATTACTAAGACTGTGAACTGTGAAGTAATGAATTTTGGAGTTAAGGCCCTTTCACACTGGACGCGATTTTGACGCACATAATTTGCGCGATGGTTTTATTTTTTGATCAGCTGTTTGTGTAATGAGTGCTTCCACACCGAACGTGAATGTGCTGCGGCGAAAAAACGATTTAATTTTTTTCGCTTCGATGTCAATTTTTTTTTTTTACTTTTGCGGGGCCAGAAAAGGCTTTAGCCAATCACATACAGTGTATTGTTTATTTGATTGCATGTAAACGTAGCCCTTGATGATTTTAAGAGGACAGCTCACCTTAAAGTCCGCGTGAACCGGAAGTTGCAAACTACTTTTCTCAAGTGTTGTGACGCATTTCCGAGTGAAACGGAATATTGAACAGAGGGCAGGGTTTTACTTCAGTGCTCCTCCTCTCCATCTCTCGCCCATAGCAGAGTAACGGTTTGAGGGGAGTGGTTAAGCGATTAACCAACCCAAGCCGTCAAGCCTATGTCATCAGAAAAAGAACCATTCCAGACCCGGTAGTAACTTTTCAAACTTTGATTAAAGATAACTTCGGCAAACAATTTTTTTCCGTGTATTAACTTGCACGGATTAATTGTTCACCACAAGACTAGTAATATCCGCTAACAAAGTAAATATGGTACATTTTTATTTCATGCCGACTTTAAGCAGACTGCAAGACGCTGCTCCAAACCGATTGGTTCCCTGAAGTTTGTGGTTTGTCTCGTCAGATGCGGTGCCACTGTCTGAAGGAGCTCCTCAAATGGTTCCACAGACATCCGAAAGTAATTGCGGAACCGGCCATGATAAAGTTTTAGCTCCTGTACAAGATTAGCATACTCCCCTTCAGACTCTCTGTTCTTTAAGATTGGGTGCACCCAAAACCTTCTTTTCTGTCTTCTGAAGAAAATTATAAGCTCGTCTTCACTGGATGATGATGATGATGATGAAGAAGTATGCATGCTTTCTCAGCTGTCGGCGTGAAAGTTTTAGAATTATGGAGGTACTCGGGTGTAAACAACAGCATGGATTGCACTGTGTATGTACGACTGAACACATTGTTGCACTAATAAACCACAGAAAAAACATGTGGAAGCTGCAAAATCATATAGAGAAGGACTTGGTAAGCAGGAAAGAGTGCAAAATTTTGACAAACTAAAGTTAATATGTGGTAAAGATCTGAACGAGCTAACGTTACCTTCTCTAGCCCTTATTGCAATTATTCCCTTATTATCCCGACATAGATCCCAACGTTCAGATTGTCAGTCCAAAAAAGCACATGAAATCCGTTTCAAGCTACATCCATATGTGGTTTGAAATCAGATCTGATCAGATTTCGTGTGGTATGTGACTCTGAAATGTAAAAGTCAGACATTTTTATAGGAGCATTCTAAAAGTAGCTGCCGAAACAATGCTGTGTTGTTGCAAAGTGCCGGACGAGCAGAAAATTATTATTTTTGTGATCATAAGTAACTAAACCTATGCGCGTGAATTCGACAATGGACTACTTTGGACTTCGACCGAAAACAGCAACTAAATACAGGTATGTGCGCTGGCTGATATAACATCATTTTTATTAATATCTTTCACATCTAATGCAGTCAGATTCACTCGTGTTCACTCTGAAGGAATCACTCAACATGGCTGGGCACTTGTATGACACATCAAGGATGATAAGAGAAATAAAAGCAGGTTTAAAATTAGACCCCATTCAAGTCAATAGGGTGCAAATTTTAAAAAGAGGATAACACGGTGTAGGCAACACCGATTTTTGTCGTTGTTCTCTGTATTGACAGCACTCCAAATTTACTAAAAATTGAGCTCAATGTTAAAATTGACCGGAGTTCTCCTTTAATCGGCAACACAGGATAGCTTATCTTACAGAAATATAATATATAAAACTGACATTTCGATATTTGACCTCACCAGTGACCAAATGTTTAACTTAATGCTAGGGCTTGGACGGTATGGATTTTTTCTTACCGTGGTTGAAAAGCAAGAAATTCCCGCGGTAGCCTATAGCAGTAAACCGCTTTAAATACCACTTTAAATTCTTTAAATTTAATTTTGTTTTGTATAAATTGTATCTTAATTTTAATCACTGTTTCATCAACCAATTGCCTGGTATTAATAAATAAGAAGCAAATATAGCAGACATATAATCATTAGGCTACATTTCGTGAAAACTTACCTCTGTGAAAATATTTAGGCTATTTATTTTTGTCCCTGTGCGCCGATCGGAATTCTGGGGATACAACATAGCCAATAGGCTATACTAGGGACTTTAGCCGTTAAATATCTTTGCTGCATAGGATCAGTCTCCTTTCTAGAACAGCCAGGAGCTTTCTAGCCTCGCGGCAGCAGCGCCTTGCATCGCCCATAGACCTTAAACAATCAGCGGATGGCGGGCGGGTGTGGTTTTGAAAATTGGTCAAAAAACGTTAGTCCGGGTGGATCGTGAACGGATGATGAGTTTTGTTATGCGCTTGTGGATGAAATAATAGCCCATCCGCGCATCTCTAGAATGGAATCTAGATTATGCGTCTGGGTCATGAAACATTGCGTTCAATGAATCCATGTCATTAGACACAACGTGCACACATGTGCAGGCCAATGTTGTTGTTGTTGTTGTTTTTTGCGGTGATGGCGGTGACGAGCTCAGACCCGCGGTAGGCGTCACGTGACCGCAGTATTGCGGTAATGCGGTAACCGTCCCAGCCCTACTTACTGCACACGTAACTGTATTTTTAGTGCATACTGAGTGTCAGGATCCCACAATTTTAATTTACCCATTCGTTCCAGCCGTTTTTTTGGGGTCGACAGCTTATAAAAACTTATTGCTGGGTTTCTTAGCTTGTTTGCTGCACACCTTGTCACACAGCAGCTTTTAGGCATTTTTATGTCTTTTGTTAGAAGCAAGAAATGACAAGGTGGCAGCCTCTCGCAATGCAAAGTCAATGGAGACGGTTGGATTGGTTCCCCCCCCCGGTGGGCGTGGTCTTCAAATTATGATGCGCTACGCTCTGTCTCTATAGATGCATATTTTTTGGCTTTAATAGTTGTATTGTGTGGTAATAGGGGTGGGAGATATTGACAAAAATTAATATCTCGATATTTTTTTCCAATATCTCGATATCGATATTCAGACGATATTTTTGCAATCCTTCAAAGAAATGTGTGCAAACAGGCAAAGAAGGTCCAGTTGGTCTTTTGACTTGCTGCATTTGACCTATCATTGTATAGAATTACTAGTACATAAAGATATGAGACATTATTGATTTAAACATGAACCCAGTTACTGTACTAAATATTTATTGTAATACAAGAACAGTGCTTTTTCAGTACAATATATGTACGTAATAAATTAACTTTGTGCTTTGCAAATAGGCGGTTCACAAAATTCACATTTTGTTTCGATACGATACAGTGATGTACGTTTTCGATACAGCAAAAAGAAAGAAATGCCAGATAAATTTCCTATTTATTAAAATAAATTTTTTTTGGGAACTTTCTTGGAACTTTTAGTTTTATAAATGGGGGTCATCTTTGAAGGATGAACAAATAATG
The DNA here is from genome assembly GCA_033366665.1 of Phoxinus dragarum. NCBI lineage: Eukaryota > Metazoa > Chordata > Actinopteri > Cypriniformes > Leuciscidae > Phoxinus > Phoxinus dragarum. The sequence goes on along the minus strand of JARPMJ010007213.1, from coordinate 27,692 downwards.
TTTTGGTCATCATCACATTAAAAATAACATTTAAATATGATAATATTTGAGTTTTGAAGTGCTGGAAAAAGATGTGTGATGTAGGCCTACCTGACGGCATTTTACCATTTCTGCCAAACTTCCATGGTTACAGTTAGTGTTACTACAGTAAATCCATGGTGAATGTTGCTGATCTGTGAACTTAAAGCCTAGTTCATTCATGGCAAAATGTTTCTCCTGGTTTCAACGTTTGATCCGTTAATAACAGAGAAATGTGAATGCTTCTCACTAGATCTCGCAGTGATGTTATTACTTCAGTGGCGAATTAAAATGTTTTCTCTGGATCTCTTAGCGCTGTGTATAACTGTCGCTTCATCACGATTCGGCTCGCGCTGCACTGACATTGATGGTCCGAACTGATAAAGTCCGTGAAGCACAAAATAATAGCGCAGTTTCGTTCCGCTTTTATTACGTTTGCCCAGAGGTTTGCCATTGATGTTGTGCAACGATATGGTGGTCGCGCCAGCGCGGATTTTGGTCGGCAGGAAAAAATGGTCCAACGAATCGTTTGGTTTGTATGCGTACCGAACCGAAAGCCTCGTACCGAACGGTTCAATACGAATACGTGTAACTTACACCCCCATTTTCAAACAGTACTTCTATTAGTAAACTAACAACAATGTGACTAACGTTACCCATTTACTAGAAGTTAAAAGAAGCCCTGTTCGGAGGCTATTACGGTGGATCTCTTGGGGAAATGTATTCCATCTTTTGGACTCATCATTATGCAACGCAATTTTCTAATGATGCAATCACGAAACTCGCCACTTGAGGACGCCACAGACATTTAAGAAAAACGTTTTAACTCCAGACTTCAGTTTTCCGTAAACAACGCATATGTTGCCTTTTCTATCAGCTATTTCATTAATCGTTCATCGGCTTTACTATTAACGTTTTTGGATTGTTGCTTCAACCTAAGAAACGTCATAACACACAGGTAAGAACTCGTAGTTGTATTGCAAATTAGTAGCAGCAATTACTCTCGTGCAATTGAGGAACGATCGTGATTTTGTACAAAAAACCCCCCATAAAATACAGTCAAAAAAACCCATACAGTATTAAAATCGCTACATATCATAGTTTAGAAGGTTATAGTGTGTGTTATTTGTTTTCTCTTTAACTTCCTTCAGCTCTTTTCATGTTTGGGGGGTCGGATTACAAATTATGAAATATTCGATATCCCAATTTTGCATATCGTCCGGACAATAATTTGGATATGATCGTCTAAACGATATATCGCACACCTCTATGTGGTAACCGTTTTATAAAAGCAATAAGGTACTCGAGGCAAGTGCGTATCGTGAATAAGTCACGGCTGAAGGGCGTTGTTAGGCACGATGCGAAGCGGAGCATGCGATACAGGTACAGCACTTGCCCTCGAGTACCTTATAGCTTACTTGGGTAACACTTTACAATGTTTATTAGTTAACATTAGTTAAGTAGGCTATCCAACATGAACTAACAATGAACAATACATTTGTAACTATTTATTAATCTTTGTTAATGTTAGTTCCATTGTTTGTTCATGTTAGTTCACAGTACATTAATGTTAACAAATACAACCTGTGATTTAATGTATTAGTAAATGTTGAAATTAATATTAACTAGGGGTGGAACGGTACACAGAAGTCACTGTTCGGTTCATACCTCGGTTCAGACATCACGGTTCGGTACGAGTTCGGTACAATGGAGGGAAAATCAAAACAAAAATGCTTAAGGCAATTTTTTTATTATTGTGCATGTCTCAGGCCAAAGAGCCATTTTTTTTTCATTTTTGGTTAAAGCATTTTTCCAAAAGAGCCACAGTAAAAAATTATATAAAATTATTATGTCAACAGTAGTAATTAAAAACAAATAAATATTCTGCAAACAATAAATAAGTTGCAATATGGAATTAATTCGCCTTTGGCTAAGCCACGCCCTAGAATGTAGATTGACCAATCACAGCGCAGTCAAGAACGAGCTCCCACAGAGGTCCGACACTTTTTCACAGCGCTCCATTGACTTAAACACAGGCGTCTCATATTTTTGGTCTCGGCAGGCTGTTACCGTCGTAGTTTTATCAAAAATATGGTTAAACGTTGTGCCTGGGGCATTTGTAACACAGATACACGTTTCCCAGAGAGGTTGGAGGGGTGTGTCCGTTTTTTTTCAAATCCTGACAAGTGTCGTCTTTGGATTAAACTGTGTGGACGTCCTCACAGTCAGCTAAACCCCTCAAGGATCAACAACACTTTTGTGTGCTCTAAGATAAATTTTTTGGTGGTAATTTTGGTAATTTTGGTTAATTTTGGTAAAATCGGTGTTGCCTACACTGTGTTATCCTCTTTTTAAAATTTGCACCCTGTTGACTTCAATGGGGCACGTTTTAAACCTGCTTTTAGCCTCTTAACATTCTTGATATGTAATTACAAGTGCCCAGCCATGTGAGTGATTCTTTTAGAGTTAACACGGTGAATCTGACTGCAGTAGATGTGAAAGATATGAATAAAAATTTATTTCAGCAGCGCAAATACCTGTATTTACATCTGTTTTCGGTCGAAGTCCAAAGTAGTCGATTGTCGAGTTCACGCGCATAGGTTTAGTTACCTATGATCACCCGCGTGAACTCGACAATCGACTACTTTGGACTTCGACCGAAAACAGGAACTAAATACAGGTATGTGCGCTGGCTGATATAACACCATTTGTATTCATATCTTTCACATCTACTGCAGTCAGATTCACTCGTGTTCACTCTGAAGGAATCATCTAACATGGCTGGGCACTTGTATGACACATCAAGGATGATAAGAGAAATAAAAGCAGGTTTAAAATTAGACCCCATTCAAGTCAACAGGGTGCACATTTTAAAAAGAGGATAACACGGTGTAGGCAACACTGATTTTTGTCGTTGTTCTCTGTATTGACAGCACTCCAAATTTACACAAAAATGAGCTCAATGTTAAAATTGACCGGAGTTCTCCTTTAACTTCGGTAGGCTGTACTACAAAGGAATTGTAATTGGCTGCTTTTTCTGCAGGAGAGCCGCTCTTGCAAGTTTTATTTATAAATACCATGTATTCTCCGTGTAAATTCATGCACCGAACTGTGTCGCCCGTACCGTTTTGGTTCAATACGAATACATGTACCGTTCCACCCCTAATATTAACTAAGATTAATAAATGCTCTAGAAGTATTTTTCATTCTTAGTATGTTAGGTAGTTAACTAATGTTAACTAATTAATTGTATTGTAAAGTGTTACCTATAGGTATGGAATTTAGATGTTCACTGTTTCTTTGATGTTTTACACTTAATCCGTAATCCAATTAAAAAAATGTACTACAGGACATTTTAGGGGTAATTCAACCATTTTAAGACTTAAAACCACACAAAAAATAAATGTAAGTTATTAATGCTAAAAATCTATTTTCATTGACTTTAATGCTGTAAACATGGCATGATTTGTATTTTAAGTCATTTTAAAGGCTGTTGTTCACTTGGATCTATTTTTATTACCACAATTTTTTTATCCGATTACCATATTTTCCGGACTATAAGTCACACTTTTTTTCATAGTTTTGCTGGTCCATGCACCTCCGGAAGAAATTTTTTTTAAATAACCCAAGTTTTGTGGATAGAAATGGACATTTTGGAGACATACAAATATGGCATACCATCAACAGACTCAAGGCATGATTATTGCAGAACGTACCTTGAACTGGTCACAAACAGAAACTTTTATTTTATAATTTTAGACATGATTATTCATGTTTTTCTTTTGTGTTAAACTTTCAGCTATAAGGTATAAATTGATAGGGGAAAAAATGAAACGGCACAACCCTGAAAAATATTATTTAAAAAAGTTTTTTCTCTTAACATTATTTAATGCACAATGAATGAAGTGAACAAACATGAACAATCAAGTGTTTGTATTAAATAACATTCACAAACATTAATTCATGTTGTCAAAATATAGGCTATTGTTCACTCAATGTGTTGATGTTAGATATCATAACATTAATGTTAATGAATGCTATACAGGAGATAAAACGTGTTTTATTTGACTTGACTGCACTTTTATTTAACCCAAAAGTGCGTTCATATTTAATTTTAAAAGGGTTTTTTAAACCTGCTAAGAGTAAACCTGCTAATAAGCCTGGAACTGCTTTTTTGACAGACTAGGCTAATATTAATGACATAAATAGGAATGCACCGATACTGATACAGTACTCGTCCGTCCGATAATGTGCTCATGTAGGGTACTCGTAGGCTAAACTACCCCGATACAACCGCACCCCAGTCCACTTTAGAGGGCCGTTCACATATTGCTCCATAAATATATCTAGTAGTTAAGCTAATGCAAGGGCTAGAAATCAATTCATTCTTTGCTGATACTTCCTCATCATCATGGAGAGCGCAGTTTGTACAGCTTTCTCCTTTCCACAAGCGCTTGCTCTCCCGTGGTGTCTGTCGTTGCTATGCAATCATGAACGCGCCTACATTTGAAATAACGAATTTGAACGCGCAAAAAACACGCCAAGTGAACGGCCCCTTATGGCAACGTGACATTAGCCTAATCAAAAATATTTCCATATGTGGCTCTTTCCTCCTTTCTTGTCAACAAGTGGATTCAGAGCCACCGCATTAGCAGCGCCGCCGGGGTCACCATATCTCAGTGTTTTTAGGTGTGTAAGTGAATGAAGTGAATGTTGTGATATTACTGATCATATGAAGATTTTGCAACGGGTGCTGAAAATCCAGTAGCGCTGCTGCAGAATACATTGTAGGGGAAACACTGAAAGTTATTGTCTTTCAAAAGTGAAAGTCGACTCTGACTCCGAGTCAATTAAATTAATTGAGTTTTCATGAGCCATTTCGTTGTGACGTCAAGACGAAACATTGGCATATTGCCCGCCCACTTATTGCGTGCGCAGACACCAGGGAACTTGAACCTCAAACACTGCAGCTGATTCCTGTGGACACTGGACAGCATCATGTCGAGAAGACGCTGTGCTCTACAATGTCAAGGTAAAGCCATTTTTTTTCACTGCCCAAGGGCGAGCATGTGAAGAATCAGTGGTTAAAAATAATCTTTACCACAATAACCACAGCAGTATAATCCTAAACTTTTGCTGTGTTCCCTTCATTTTATTGACGACTGCTTCTCAAATCTCGGAGTTCAATGCAGGATTCGCAAACCGCTTGCTCTTAAAAGATGGTGTTCTAAGTACTTAGTTTTATTCTTAGTGTACTTAGTCTCCTGCTAACTCACATTATTACTGTCTTACTTGAATACTTCTGCTAATCAGTTGTGGGCCACTATTACTGTCTGTTGTCTTCACTACTTTGAGGAAAGATGCATGGAGCAAGATTTTGTTTTACCAATGTTTATGTTGCATCAGTCATTGACGCTAGAGCTCGGCTAATGCATGCACTGTTTTTGATACAGTTCCCAGATGTTCACCGCAATAAATTAGAAAAATACTCTGTAAATAAACAAGTCCAAGTAAAATAATCGGTTTGTTGATGGACATGCACTTGTTAATGCTGATGGTGAGGAATTAGTTTGAGGTACATTATGAGATGTTGCAACTGTGACTGTGAGTAACGTTAGTGTATCACCGAGAAACGTCCTGCTCGAGTCGTCCTTGCGATGGAGGTTCGGTTGAATAACTAGTTCTTCCAGTGTTTCATCATCGGACTCGCGCTTGGATTGATATGGTAAAATCAACGTCATCGTTCGTTACTGTGTTTAGTTTACGTTGTTATGGCAATAGGTGTTTTTGTTTCCGACACGTGCACTGTACGCGGTAAACCAATCACAACAGACTGACCTGTCTGGCCAATCAGAGCAGAGTAGCTCGCAGAAAGAACAAATAAGATTAAGGAGCTGATTTAAAGTTAATTCCTTCAAGTGAACTTTATTAGTGGACTAACATAGGGATAGTGATTGAGGGTTTAGGGGGGCGATTTCAGATTCCGCCATTGTTATTTTCTAACATCTTATTTTTTCTTGTTCTTTGTACTGTATTGATCGGTCCACCTAAAACACATTTTTGGTAAAAAAGGATGAGGATGAAAGAGGAAGGGAGGAGATGGTTGGATGACAGGACTTTGTTTGAATAAGAAATTAGTATGAAATCCAAATTAATATATAATATATATATATATATATATATATATATATATATATATATATATATATATATAATATATATATATATATATATGCGTGTAGGCTGTGACGTAGTGAATCTGTTTAATTTTTTTCTTTTTGGCTAGTATAGGTCCTGAAATGGCTGGTAACTTAAACAATTAGTAACCAAATTGGCTGGTGAGTGAATAAGTTAATTTATAACTAGGGGGTGGGCGACATGGCAAAAATATCATATTACAATTTTTTTCAGGAAAATCACGATTCACGATTCTTTTTCATGTTGGTTTTACTATTTTGCAAGTGACTGAGCAATACAGCCAAACCAATGTCCCTATTTCAAAAACAAAGCCTTATAGGTAACAAAATATAAAAGAAAGGCAGACATTTAGGCCAAGGTGGTGATAAAAATCTGTCATTATTTTCTTTATTAAAAATTAAGAACAAATATACACATTACACATACAAACTTAATATACAAAATGAAATAAAAAGCTTAGTTTTTTCAGCTACAGTTAGTGTATTTAACAGTAGCATTGAAGAAAGTAATTAAATGCACAAATATGAAAATAAAACAACATATACTTCACTGTATACATTATACATTGATTCTTATTAAAGCTACTATTAAAGTTCTCAGTCAAGAGCAAAAAGTTATCTTTGTGTTTTGTTGTGTTATTTACATTAAAGGAATAGTTTTCCCCCAAAAAATATTTTCATTTACTCTCTGAAGTTGTTTTAAACCCGAATATGTTTATTTCTTCTGTTGAAAATAAAAGTTATTTGGAAGAATGTGGGTAACCAAACAGTTGATGCACCACAGTGACTTCCATAGTAGGTTATATTTAGGGGATGCACCGATTGATCGGCTGGTGATCGGAATCGGCCGATTTTCACGTGATCGGCCGTAGTCGGTGACCGGCCGATCACTCTGACCAATGCCGATTTTTAAAACCGGTCAAAGAGAAGCGCGCGAGCTTCAAGCGGGAACGTCGCGTGAGCAGCAGTGAATCGCGGGTTTCGGCGCCGAGACTTTTGTAGCAGCTGCTGTGACGCTGTACTACAAACGCTTCCAGTAATACTCCGGCAGCATGTTTACTAATGGGCTACTGTCTCTTTAAGACCTGTACGCGGCAAGTCTAATATACACGCATTTGACAAGCAGATTTTCTCTCAATTTTATCTGTTTGCTTTCACTTTAGACATAACCAACTTTGTTCATGTAAACATTGTGTGTATTTGGCAGTATTAGCGCAATAAGACTCGAAAGATAACTTAGTCCAGTAACCAGACACTGTTAGACAGTCTTTTAGTGCATGTGTGCTTTGGGTGTACAGGCCATTGCACACTGAGTCTGAAATTTTCGTATGCGTTTTTTCGTATTCCTGATTCGGTGGCTCTGAATTGTCAAAGCACCATTCAAACACCATTCAAACTGCTTGTTACGGATGCGGAAAACGCAGAAAATCAAACCTGTTTAGATTTTTTTTTATGACGGACGAAAGTTTCGGAGGCAGTGTGCAAGCGTGATTGACATAACGTGAGGTCGTATTTATTTTTTAACGTGCGGAAATTTCGGATGCGAATTTCGGACTCAGTGTGCAATGGCCTTAAGCACTCAGAAAAACGCACGTTAGAACAGCGCATCAGCACGTGAATGACATGTTTAACTGGCAAGGCTTTAAAAGGAACACTTCACCCATTTGCATTAGACTTTGTATCTTTAGAAACCCAGTCACATTTTCGAATGGTCATGGTTTATTCCCTTATTTTCCCCTGAGATGGGAGAAATAAGGATTTAAGTATTCCACTTAGGGCTGGGCGATATGGCCCAAAAAAAATATCACGATATTTTTTTTTATATCAGTCGATATCGATAATTATCGATAAATGTCAAATCTTTAATTATTTCAAGTTTAAACACAGATTTGTACTCCTAAGTGAAAGCTGTAGAAACCAGAGCGTTGTGTTTTTAAACTACTCTTTATTGTCAGAACATATCATGGCAAACACTTGCCAAACAGGGGAACATTCACAAATCCGAGGTAGAACATTCAAACATTTGACATTTTTCCCTTAAATAAATATCTTTATTTCTGTAGTATTAGCTTGAGTTAGGATGCAGATTTACTTTATACAATTTATGTTCATTAACAAAAACAGTAACATCTGTTAAAAAAAAGTAACATTATTTTTATTTGGTAAAATGTAATATTCTTTAGTTTTATTAAAATTAACCATTGGTCATCCAGCATCATGCATTTAGATCATGATAACCACAGATAAAATGTAACTTTATGGTTTCTATGGTAATTATGAAAACCAGTAGCCTAAATACATTATTAAAAACTGTAATTATATTCCATTAGTCCTTTAATACATGGTCTACATTAATAATATTATACAATTCAATATATATATATCCCACATTTCATGGTGCAGTTAATATTACTAGGCTAACGTTACAGTAAATCCGTGGTAAATGATGGGAATGTGTAGACGGAAAAGCTTCTGACTGTATCGTTGCGCACTGTGTTTCTCCTGTTCGTCAGCGCCGCTTCATCTGCCTTTAAACTGGTTTAAATCACTGAGACATTTGTGTTCCTCGCTGAATACAAGCGCTTCTCACTGGATCTCGTGACCGAGGCCGATCAGAGTAAACGCGTCTGCTCTAGTGAACTCGCGCTGCGCTGCCGTTTGGACTTTGAGCCGAGCGGATAAACGGTCCGTGTGGCGCGCGCGGTTCAAATGAGATTAGTTCCGCTTTTGGTGCAAAAACATTATCGAACATTTATCGAGCTCTTGATATCGTTTTATCGAGAAAAATTATATCGCGATAATTATCGTTATCGTTTTATCGCCCAGCCCTAATTCCACTTTCTGCTTTTTATGACGCAAAAATCGTCATTTTGCGTCATAAAAAGCAGGAATTCCAATTTCTTTGAATACGGGTAAGACTACAAACACTAGCTCATTTATCCAGTAGAATGCGCTGTTCCGCATGTTTTCAACCCGCCCATAGAGGGAGGGATCTCACTCACAGAATGTACATATAGTGTCATGCATTTTTTATTTGGAAGCTAAGCTAACAGTTTCTTATTCTGTGGAGAAAGCTGAGTAGTAGGGGTCACCATCCTCTTTTTCCCGGACATGTCCGGCCGACGAGATCGTCCAAAATGTCCGGGATTCGGCTTTTGCTTTCTGCAGTCGCATTCATTGTTTACATGCACACCTTTTGTTTCAATCTAACTGAATTCATTCCGATTGGTGAATCTGAATGTAGTGTTTACATGAACGCTAAACAAGTGATCGGTTGATGTGCGTTTTTAACATTTGTTAAGAAAATTCCCGCTCCTCCATGAGAGATACGAGACCGGTGCGTCTCACAGGTGTCGCTCATCAGTAATGTGTCGTTCTCCCGCGGCCGTCAGTCTCGTTCCTGCTTGTCACAGTAAACATGATGAATGGCGACTGTAGAACGCAGAAGCCGAATCCTGGACATTTTGGGCGACGTCAAAATACCGGGCAGACTCACTAGTAGCATAGCCTTGTTGTTTACTGCGATCTCTTACCGGTATGCGTGGCCTCCTAGGGCAGCGAAGCTAGTGCATTCTGTCAGTTCAGGGCTCGCAAAATCGCCCGCCCGACGTCCCGGGGCTATTGTGTTTTCCAGTCGGGCAACCAAAATGCATAACCGGCCTGCCCGACGGGCTATCTGAAATAGTGTTCGCTTCAGTCTTGTTATAATCAGATTCAGCGCATTCTTCGTCTTCAATCCGCAGTGGCGCCGAACAGAGCGCACGTCGTCAGAAACCGAGGACAGATATTAACAACGAATGTGTACATGTTGAGAATTAATATAGTACAATTTGTAGCCTTCAGTAAAATAAAAAAGTTCAGCTTTAGGAGGGGAAGAGACGGGGCAAGATGAGGAGACTGAGAGAAAAAGAAAGAGTGATGGATAAGAAGTTGGATGGATGAGAGCAGGTATTGACAAATCTACTGCCCGCTGACATGGTTTTAAAGCTATTGTTGTCCAATTTTTTTGCCATTCAAAACATCTTAGAATGCACATATGTAGATAAGAGAAATCAAAAATTTCTCGGGCCGATAAAAATGATGATAAAACCCTGCCATCTGCATGTTAATGAAACTAGTTAATTGTGAGCGTTAGACCCTAACCCAAACTGTTACTTTTTTTTTTTTTTATCATACCCTCATTGGGGGCTGAGCCACAGACAGATTCATGTTCCATGGTCACACACATTTCACTTCAGAGAACCAGATGTATATTTGTATTGGTGATTCTAATTTGATTTTTTCATATCGAATTGTTGATATTTGTGTTTTGAAAAAGTTTTTGGTTCATGTTTTGACTCCTAACCAATTTTCTACATTAAAAATTGTCTTTTTATGTGGGCTAGTAAAATTAATTTCGGGCTACCAAAATCTGAAGAGTGCCTGCCCGAAGGGCTACCAGCGATTTAGACATTTTGCGAGCCCTGCAGTTGTTGTCTTTCATCACCATAAGCCAAAAATACATTTTCTGGCTTTTCTCAGTCTAGAAGGCTCCAAATTCAAAAATAATTTCACATTTCTTCCCTTTAAAGAAATAAAGAAATCCCTTTAAAGCACATGCAAATAATGAACTTTAGTGAACTGCAGTGTCCCGTTCCTCTGTGTTAACATTTGATGTGAATATACTTTGCATTGTACAGTATGTTGAGACGGAGGTGCCAGAACTGCAGCTGATAGAATGCACGATACTACGAGATTTCTTCAAAAGCAGATCGTGGAGACATTTTAATCATCCACGATCAAAAACCGTGATATTTCACACCCCTATTTCAAACCCTAAATATACGATATAGACATCTGATCCAAGTCTAACCATGTGTATCCGATCCAAACTCAGTTCTCAATATTAACGAGGCTCCACAAAGATTATATATAATAAATACCTTGGCTTGGAGACAATACTGTTTCTGACAGTGCTTACAAATTGTAGTTTAGCATCATGTGTTTATTGTAGTTTTACAAAAACAGTCCTCTGCGTTCTGTCCTCACAGTGTGTTTGATCGGTTTGCCAAAGCCTGAAGCTTCTGCTGCATGGTTGTTTATTTTTGCCAGTTACAAGGTGCGTTCACACTACAAGCGACTTTGTCGCTGCAGGTCGCCAGTGGCTGGTGGTTAGGACTCTAGTGGGCGTAGTGGACTTGACTCCTATTGGTTGTCGCTCCCAAAAGTTGCTCTTCATTTGCATAAAGTAAAACAGATTTCAACTTTGTCAACTTTGCCCCATCTGGTCGCCAACAGTCGCTGCCGCGTGTGTCGCCGGAAATCGCCCGCTCCCCATTGAAATGAATGGTATCGTGTTGCTTGTAGTGTGAACGCACCTTTAGAGTTGGTAATATTTGTGAAATCATAGTGTACTGGAGAGTTTAGGAATACAGTCGGACTAAAGCAATGGTTCATAATTTTTTTATAAACACCTAGTGCCGCCGCGATTAGTCGACGTAATCGACCATGAAAATTAGTCGACGTGTTGTTTTACTATTGACTGATTAGGGATGTCACGATACCATTAAAATGTTACCGTGTGCTTGCTCCGAAAGACAATGTAGAATATGATGTAGAATGTACATGTGATGTAGAAAACTCAACTACGCAAAACCCTGCTGTAGCTTGATACCTGTGGCTGTACAGCAGTGAGGTTCCAGACTTTAACTGACTACACCATGACAGCCAAATATAGAGACTAGAAGTGTACAGCTCATACCACACAGCATTACTTTACACCCTCCACCATGTTAGTCAGATATAGCTGCTCATGCAGTAAACTAACCTCACAATGTAATCAGAGCTCTTTGTGCTAAAGCTACATTATAATACATCATACTTAATGCTGTCTTGTAGAGGTGGGTGATATTATGTCATGATACGAGTAGTTTTACTTCAAGTTGGGATGCACCATTATGAACATTTTGGCCGATACCGTATAGCTTTACATTTGAAAGTCGATAACCAATATATTGGCCGATAAATCTAAATTCTAATTTTTTTGATAGCCTGAATACAAAAACAAAAGGTTCACCATTCAAAGACATGGCCCAAACACTTCAACATCAAATACATTAGCCTAGTTTTAACCAGTGTTAAGATTCCTTAACTTTAAAAATGTATTTTACAGTCCTATGGCCAACTTTCTTTATTAAAAAATGGTAACACTTTATAATAAGGTTTCATTTTGATAGCATTAGTTAACATGAACCAACAATTAATGAACAATACTTCTACAGCATTTATTAATCTTCGTTAATGTTAAGCTTTACATTTTCTAATCTTAGTTCATGTTAAGCTCAACATTTTCTAAGACATTTTTAAGATCCAAAGTTGTGTCTGTTAACATTTGCTAATGCACTGTGAACTAACATGAACACAAATATTTTATTTACTAACATTAAAATCAGATCCAAAGCACACACATCCACAGCAAAGCAATATGTTGCTCAAATTGGGTGCTCAACAAGAAAATTGATAAAAAGGGTGTGAGTCTATCATTAAATTTGTCACATTTTTGGAGCCGTGGTGTGCCGGCTTTTTTCCCCTTTTTATTAATTAACTTTAACAAAGGCTATTGTTAGTTAATGCATTAACAAATTAGAACTTATTGTAAAGTGTTACCAAAAAATGTATTGCCTAACAAAAATACATAAATAATGCAAACAAGTCATTGGATAACATTGGGCTGCATATAAAGAAACAGAACGCATGTGCCATGGATAAATAAAATGGAATCGCCTCCGCATGGACAATAAGGAAATTATTTTAATCAAACCATATTGTTGATGAAAATAATACGAGAACAAAATACGATGTGGTCAGCATGCACAAAAACAAGGACATTTAATGTAACCAATAACAAGTAACCAATGTAACCGAAACCAGGGCTCGCAAAATTTCTAAATCGCTGGTAGCCCTTCGGGCAGGCACTCTTCAGATTTTGGTAGCCCGAAATTAATTTTACTAGCCCACATAAAAAGACAATTTTTAATGTAGAAAATTGGTTAGGAGTCAAAACATGAACCAAAAACTTTTTCAAAACACAAATATCAACAATTCGATATGAAAAAATCAAATTAGAATCACCAATACAAATATACATCTGGTTCTCTGAAGTGAAATGTGTGTGACCATGGAACATGAATCTGTCTGTGGCTCAGCCCCCAATGAGGGTATGATAAAAAAAAAAAAAAAGTAACAGTTTGGGTTAGGGTCTAACGCTCACAATTAACTAGTTTCATTAACATGCAGATGGCAGGGTTTTATCATCATTTTTATCGGCCCGAGAAATTTTTGATTTCTCTTATCTACATATGTGCATTCTAAGATGTTTTGAATGGCAAAAAAATTGGACAACAATAGCTTTAAAACCATGTCAGCGGGCAGTAGATTTGTCAATACCTGCTCTCATCCATCCAACTTCTTATCCATCACTTTTTCTTTTTCTCTCAGTCTCCTCATCTTGCCCCGTCTCTTCCCCTCCTAAAGCTGAACTTTTTTATTTTACTGAAGGCTACAAATTGTACTATATTAATTCTCAACATGTACACATTCGTTGTTAATATCTGTCCTCGGTTTGACGTGCGCTCTGTTCGGCGCCACTGCGGATTGAAGACGAAGAATGCGCTGAATCTGATTATAACAAGACTGAAGCGAACACTATTTCAGATAGCCCGTCGGGCAGGCCGGTTATGCATTTTGGTTGCCCGACTGGAAAACACAATAGCCCCGGGACGTCGGGCGGGCGATTTTGCGAGTCCTGGAAACTAAACAAATGTTGTTTCCGAAACTCATTGAAAGGCTGTCACTCAGCGTGCAGTTACATTGTAATGGCAACGGACCGTTTGAGTCATGACCGTTAATTTAACGAACATGTTCAAAAAACGCTGATTCATTAAAAGATAGATGTAATGAAACAAGCTGTTAATTATTTTTTAACTTTGAGCTCCACTTTCCAAGGCTCAGTTGCATGGTTAACGCTGAAGCTGATGCTTCACTTAATAGAGACCAATGGCATTGATTCAATGCGTGACTCGCAGATTTTTTTCCTCGCGCTGTGGAATGCTGACCAGTGCTGACGCCGTTCATGGTAAATATCCTTAAACGTTAAAATGATGATACGACAAATGTTTTGCTTTCCTTGGACACGGCAACCTTTTCACCTATATGACTTAATCTCGAAGACAGACGCAGGTAATCACTCGCGCTCAGTCGGTCGTGCAAATCCACGAAGCCTCTGTACAAATCACCATGATGAACAGTCTTGTCATCATTATTAACTTATTTAACATTCAATTAGGGCTGGGTGATATGGGCTAAAAAATAAATCCCTGATTTTTTTCACAAAAAAAAAATCCGATTTACGATTTAAATAGATTCAAATATTTAAATATTAGTTACAGTAGATACTTAATGTGTTATGGCAAATTCTCTCCCAAAAATAATGTATCACTTAATGCTGTAAACATACAGAGCCCCGTCAGCCTTTTATTATTATTAAAGGTTAAAAATGACATCTCAAATTAAATATAATACGTTTTTTATAATAACAACGGTATGCTATTTTAATGATATATAATAATAAGAATCGGAGAGCTGAGAATTTGTTTCATATAACATTCTCTATCTTGTCTGTCGGTGTCAGCTTTGCGATTTTTCTCTGCGTGAGAAAATTAATGTGTGGTGTGAGAGCGTGTAAAAAGTGAAAATTGCGTGAGTCTCACAGTGAATTCGTTAGAGTTGGCAGCCCTGCGGATTCAGTTTGTAAATGTTTTTGGTGGGTGTGCTTAGGGCTGGGCGATATGGCCAAAATAAAATATCACGTTATTTTTTTTTTTATATCAGTCGATATCGATAATTATCGATAAATGTCAAATCTTTATTTATTTAAAGTTTAAAGACAGATTTTTACTCCTAAGTGAAAGCTGTAGAAACCAGAGCGTTGTGTTTTTAAACTACTATTTATTGTCAGAACATATCATGACAAACACTTGCCAAACAGGGGAACATTCACAAATCTGAGGTAGAACATTCAAACATTTGACATTTTTCCTTAACAAAATAAATATCTTTATTTCAGTAGTATTAGCTTGAGTTAGGATGCAGATTTTCTTTATACAATTTATGTTCATTAACAAAAACAGTAACATCTGTTAAAAAAAAGTAACAACATTATTTTTATTTGGTAAAATGTAATATTCTTTAGTTTTATTAAAATTAACCATTGGTCAGCCAGCATCATGCATTTACATCATGATAACCACAGATAAAATGTAACTTTATGGTTTCTATGGTATTTATGAAAACCAGTAGCCTAAATACATTATTAAAAACTGTAATTATATTCCATTAGTCCTTTAATACATTGTCTACATTAATAATATTATACAATTCAATATATATATATATCGCACATTTCATGGTGGAGTTAATATTACTAGGCTAACGTTACAGTAACGTTAAATCCGTGGTAAATGATGGGAATGTGGACGTTAGACGGAGAAGCTTCTGACTGTATCGTTGCGCACAGTGCTTCTCCTGTTCGTCAGCGTGGTCTCATCTGCCTTTAAACTGGTTTAAATCACTGAGACATTTGTGTTCCTCGCTGAATTCAAGCGCTCTCACTGGATCTAGTGACCGAGACCGATCAGAGTAAAGCCTTGTTTATACTCGACGCGTCCGCACGAGCGCGAGTCTCCGCTGACTGCGCGCGCACCTCTCCAAACGGTCGAGGCGTTTATACTTGACGCGCTCGCCGTTGTACTATTCTTTGAAACTACAGGGGGCGACTCGAGTAATTGTCCTCTCTAAACCATCAGGAATCGGTGAGAAGAAATATAAACACGTGACAATGTTTATTTTAGTTACCACCACCAATACAAAAATAATCGTGTAAAACGTACTCGGTTACTAACGTAACCTCGGTTCTCTCTAGGAGAGGGAACGAGTACTGCGTCGATATAGCGACGCTACGGGAAAGATATTTCTTTGTCGAGATTGAAGCCTAAAAATTAATCCTTAATTTTGTAATATGTAAAACGCTTTTCTGTAGCATACAACCCTAGGCGGAGCAATATCGCTCGCCCATTGGCTGCTCCGCCAGAAAAGCACAGCCTATGCGAGGCCAGTGACGCTGACCAATGAGGGTGCTTCGCGCCCTTCTGCGTCATCTCCCGCCGAAACAGGCGTGGCCTAGGTCTATAAATACCAAGCATAGCTGCTTCCACTCCGATTTTCGTCACAGAAGCGACACAGCGTGTGCACGCACGGCATGAGACGCAGTACTCGTTCCCTCTCCTAGAGAGAACCGAGGTTACGTTAGTAACCGAGTACGTTCTCTTACGTAGAGTTCTCTCCTACTGCGTCGATATAGCGACGCTACGGGAACCCCTGTAAGACGCCGTGCGTGTTCTTGGACCGACACAGACACCCAAGGGCGCGCGCGCGCACCCCGGCATGCCAGTGCCTACACCAAGAGTATATAGGGAGAGCGGCTAGAATTAGCATCATCCCTTTATAATAGCGCCCCTAAGGGCATAATAACATATATATGTAAATATTAGATATATATGGGGGGTAATAGCATGCTCATGGGACACATTGTCAGTGAGTGATGCTTAAAACATTTTAGTGACCTGGGCCGCCATGCGGGGCAGGAACACCATACCTGGTCTTAGACCGAGAGCAGTTTAGCCTGCAACGCAGGAACCTCTAGGTTATAGAACCTTATAAATGTAGACGGGGAGGCCCAGCCTGCCGCCATACAAATATCTTGTAACGAGATTCCGCTATGCCAAGCCCACGAAGAGGCCATGCCTCTCGTAGAATGTGCTCTGATGCCCAGGGGGCATTCCAAACCTCTAGATGCGTAGGCTAGCGCAATGGCATCCACTACCCATCGAGATAGACTCTGTTTCGTCGTAGCACGTCCTTTAGAGCGCCCACTGAACGAAACGAAGAGCTGCTCCGTCTGTCGAAAAACAGCGGAGCGGGACACGTAAGCTCTTAATGCCCTGACCGGGCAAAGGAAGCTATTTCCGTCCTCAGAGGCCGGCAGAGCCGACAGGGAGATGACCTGAGCCCTGAACGGTGTGTTGAGGGACTTAGGTACATACTAGAGATGCACCGATTTCAATTTTCTAGGCCGATTCCGATTTCCGATTTTTCATCAAGTTTGACCTGCCGATACCGATTTTAGCCGATTCCGATTTTATTTTTTCTAACCACTTTACAACACACACAAATGTTTTTTGTCTATGTTTTCTTTAATAGAACATTTTGCATAGAATATAGAACATTCAAACAAATAATTACTCCCGGTGTGGGAAATTCACACACATTAAAGTGAAGTGTGTTATGAAAAAAAAAAAAAAACATTTCCTTCTTTTCACATCCAATACCCCCCCCCCCCCCCATATATAAAATAATATAAAAATAACAAATAAAAATAAAATAAATAGCCAATAGCCTTGTAGTATAAATATATTTCTAACACACACATCTGTATAAAAACAGGGAAAATAGGTAATGGCAATACAATAATATAAAATAACAAATAAAATAAATAGCCTTGTAGTATAAATATATTTCTAACACACACACAGGCCTATTGCAATCACTTGTACATCAATGGCAGGTTTTTCTTCGCGAACAGAAGCATTTCTGTTTTGTCCCCAGATAGTCTATCTGCCACATGTCCAGCCAGGCTAAACAAGCGCTCACTGTCGACGCTTGTACAAGGTGCAGAGAGGTAAGCTCGGGCAAGTGGAGCAAGTGCAGGGAAACGACCGTTTCACACTGTAAACGAGCGGCGCGTGAACGACCGTTTCACACTGTAAACGAGCGGCGCGTGAACGACCGTTTCACATGGCAAACGTGAGAGGCGCGTGAACGACTGTGAGTGGCGCGTCAGCGTAAATGCATCATCACAGCAGCTGCAGCCGCCGGAGTATTACTGGAAGCGTTTGTAGTACAGCGTCACAGCAGCTGCTACAAAAGTCTCGGCGCCGAAACCCGCGATTCACTGCTGCTCATGCGACGTTCCTGCTTGAAGCTCGCGCGCTTCTCTTTGACCGGTTTTAAAAATCGGCATTGGTCAGAGTGATCGGCCGGTCACCGATTACGGCCGATCCCGTGAAAATCGGCCGATTCCGATCACCAGCCGATCAATCGGTGCATCCCTATTATGCCTCGGTTTCAACACGACTATAGAGTCGTTGGGCCCGAACTCCATACAAGAGGCTCTTACTGAGAGCGCTTGCAAATCCCCCACACGCTTCACTGAAGCGAGAGCCAAAAGAAACACGGTCTTGAGAGACAGGTGCTTCATGTCAACTGAGTGAATAGGCTCGAAAGGGGCCCCTTTCATAGCGTTTAACACTGTAGAAAGGTCCCAAACGGGGACTGAAGGAGGCCTTGGAGGATTAAACCTCCTGGCTCCTCTAAGGAAACGGACCACCAGGTCGTTTCTGCCCAGTGCATGGCCAAGCGTCGGATTGACGAACGCTGATATGGCTGCCACATAGACTTTGAGCGTGGATGGGGTCCTACCCTTATCCAACAGCTCCTGCAGGAAGGAGAGAACCTCTGTTTCCCCGCACTGAAGGGGTGATAGACCTTGGTCTGAACACCAGTTAGAGAACACCGACCATTTGGAAGCGTAGAGCCGTCTAGTAGACGGGGGGCCCTAGCCTGCTCGATCGTGTCTAACACTCCTCTTGGGAGTTTAGCGCGTACCCGTTTATAGCCCACACATGAAGGGACCATAGCTCCGGGTGAGGATGCAAAATCGAGCCCATGGCCTGCGAGAGAAGGTCCTTCCTCACTGGGATCGGCCACGGAGCAGTACTCTTGAGCTGCATCCAAAACTGGGAACCAAGGTTGATTCGTCCAGTATGGTGCGACAAGAAGCACTGAGCATCCGCTTTTCCTGATTCGGCTCCAGCACTTGAGGCAGGAGTGAGACAGGGGGAAAAGCATAGAGCGGACGGCGGGGGCCAGACTTTGGCCAGCGCGTTCGTACTCTTTGAAAAGAATTCCGGACAGTGAGCGTTTTCTTGGTTTGCAAACAGGTCTATTTCCGCTCTGCCGAACCTTTTCCACAGCAGACGCACTGTCTGTGTGTGTAGGGACCATTCTCCTGTTGGAACCTTGTTCCGTGAGAATCTGTCTGGTCCTACGTTCAGGTGACCAGGCACATGGATCGCTCTCGGCGAGCGCAGGTTGTGCTGGGCCCATACCAGTATGCGTTCCGTCATCCTGAAAAGGTTTCGGGATCTCACGCCACCCCTGGCGGTTTATATAGGCTACTACCGACGTGTTGTCCGAACAGACCAGGACGTGGTGTCCCTTTATCCGAGGACGGAAAACGCCTCAGCGCTAAGTCCACTGCCATCATTTCTAGGCAGTTTATGTGCGGTAGTTTGACTCGTTCCGCCCATTGGCCAAAGAACGGTCTGCCTTCGAGCAGTGCTCCCCAGCCTGAGGTGGACGCGTCCGTGGACACCACCTTCAGGCTCGAGGAAGTCCCCAGGCTTACACCTGACCGGTACCAGTCTGACGCTCTCCATGGTGTCAGGGCTGAAATGCATTCCTGATTGACCTTGAGGCGACAATGACCGTGAACCCATGCTCGGCGCGGTACGCGCGCTTTTAGCCAGAACTGCAGTGGGCGCATGCGCAGCAGGCCCAACTGTAGAGCTGCCGATGCTGCGGCCATGAGGCCTAGCATTTTCTGAAACCTCCTGAGCGGCACTATATGACCGCTGCGGAAGGATTTCGCCATCCGCAGGGAGTTTCGCCTGCGCTGTGATGACAGCCGAGCTGTCATAGACAGCGAGTTCAGCTCCAGTCCCAAAAAGGAGATCCTTTGACTGGGAAACAGTGAACTTTTCTCCCAATTGACTCTCAGACCTAAGCACTCGAGGTGATCGAGTATTAGGGTCTTGTGGCGGATGAGTTCTGAAGGTGATTGAGCTAGAATCAGCCAATCGTCCAAATAATTCAGAATTCGAATGCCGCGGAGTCTCAGGGGGTGCCAGCGCCGCGTCCATGCACACTGTGTACGATGTACGAGGTGCTAGAGACAGGCCGAATGGCAGGACTGTGTACTGATATGCCTGGCCCTCGAAGGCGAATCTCAAAAATCGCCTGTGACGTGACGCAATTTGTATGTGAAAATACGCGGTCTTTCAGATCTATTGCCATAAAACCAGTCTCCTCGGCGAATCTGCGCGAGGATAGCTCTGGTCGTGAGCATTCTGAACTTTCGCTTTGTCAGCGCTTTGTTCAGATGCCTGAGATCTAAAATGGGTCTGAGACCCCCGTCTTTTTTTCGGTACCAGAAAATATCTGCTGTACAGACCCCCTTCGCTCTGAGCTTGAGATAAAGGCTCTATGGCCCCTTTGCTCAATAGCTTCGCTATTTCGGCCTGAAGTAGATGTGCTACTTCTGTTTTCACCGTAGTTTCGACTTTCTCCGTGAAACGTGGAGGGCGTCGATGAAACTGTAGCGAATAGCCTCTTTTTATAGTCTCTAGCACCCATTCTGAGACCCCGGGAAGTCTTTCCCATGCATCTGCACGTGTGACTAGGGGTTGAATGTAATCTGGGCCCTGGTCGCGAAATGGCGGCGACACGAGAGCAACCGTGTGCTGTAACATGGACGCCGTGGCGTCTGAGGCGGGGGGGGCATGCTTAACACAGTGTGCATCCCGCGCGCGCTCGACTCTCTGAGTTGAGAGAGAGAGAGCGCGCGGTATATTTGTGAATAAATGTGGGGCGCGTGGTAGCGGGCACATTTATAACACCGGGGAATACTGTGTTTGTGAACTGACTGACCGTCCGTTGGTTTCGTTTTTACAGAAAACCGCGGAACGTGCAGTGTGTAGTGGTTGTGGGCACTGGACAGTCGTGGTGCTGTAACATGGGCGCCATTGCAGCGTGATGCGGGGGCGCGCTTAATCGAGCGGGTCAGCTGAGAGAGAGAGCGCGCGGGTGCGAGCCCCGTACGGCTCGGCATGTTTGAGAATAAATGTGGGTGCGTGAACGCGGGTATATTTATAGCACTGGGGAGTACTGTCTATTAGAACTGACTGACCGTTGCATCGGTTTCGCATAGAAACCATGTGACATGTAGCTTGTAGTGATTGTGGGCACTTGAAAGCGGGCACGCTCACTACATATCAGTGGCGGGCCGTGCATTTCACACCTAGGCCTTCAGTGATGTCCACCCTGAATTAATAACTTTTAATAGTGTAGCAGCGCACGCACATACTCTCTATAATGTGAAATTCCTGTTTTTATTTTGCACCGGCAGTTATAGGGTTAATGCCGGTGAGTTCGCGAAAGGCCGGGGGTAGAGAGAAACGAGCAATTGACTTCGGCTTTTGTGTACAGTGGTTCTTGCGTTCCGATTATAAATTCAGAAACGGATCCTCCCTGTCTTATCCTTCAATGGCTACAATAGTAGCCTATTAATGTTTGAAGAAAATCATATTCAGCACGGACAAAAACAGGGGCAAAAAAATGCATTATACTCTCCAAAACTGATTTTTTTACACAAAATCCATCCTAATTTCTTTCCTCAAAAAGACTTGAATTACTTGGTTGTACAGGTTGTCTGTGCTTTTCAGTTCCAGCAACCTTCTCTATCGCCATCCAGGTTAATGTGCTGAAAGTCGAGTCTGTTCCGTCGTATTTCTGTCATAAGTTTTAATTCGCTTTTAGTGCTGCTGAGAGTGTGTGCTCGACAGAAGCAGTAACGTTAAACAGGGGGAAAACACCGCAAAACATGATGATGTGTAACGTTACAGCCGACACAAGCTCTCACACCAGATTTTTGAACGATATCATTGAGATCAGCGGGGACTTTTGCCTTCAAAATCAGTCCTGGCATAACTTTACATTACAGCTAGTTCTGTTTTTACCGGACAGATCGATAGAGATCCGTGACTCTGCGTAAGATGGATAAGGGATTTTTTTCCGGTAGGTTTGAACCTGCTGGTGGTCGAGGAAGGAAATAAACATTAATTTGTGGGTTGAAAAACTATTAAATCTACAGGTATTTTAGTTTACACAGTTCGCTACAGATGCGGTTAGCTAGCTCTGACTACCAGTAATAATAGTAAACGCTCTGACCATCTAATCAAAGGGCGTGGAAATGCTTACGTTATTGTATGCCTGCTAGATGGCCCCGGTGCAATCAACTCGATATCTGATTGGCTGATTAAATCTGACCGATTATCTGATTGGTTAAAGCAACAGTTTCATTGCCATTCATTTAAGCTACAGGCGCCCGCACTATCGATTCTGAAGGCCTCGAAGCAGATATATTTGACCCTGGCAACACATGATGACCTGAAATATGATTGGATAAAAGCACTAAAATAAAATATACACTACTAGAAGCAGCGCAACCAAGAGAAAAGCTATGAAATTATGAGAACGGACTATTGGGAATAATTTAATACTCATTCATAAAAAATATATATTAAAGTGCAAGTTAGTGATTCTCATAGTGTTTAGGCCAGCAGAGAAGGCCTTGCTGGCCCTGACGGCCCACCACTGCTACATATAATGCACAATCGACATTGAGTCGATTTTATGTGTGCAAGCCCTGTATTGTGTGGGGCTGTGCTTGTGTGTACGAATGGGCACTGGGTCGTGGGTAGAGGTCGACCGATTAATCGGTCGGACGATTAATCGGCCGATTTTTTTGCATTTTTAACATAATCGGCATCGGCCAATATCCACCTATATCAAGCCGATTATTAGGCAGGCGCACACGTGTACGACGCGCTGCCCCTAGAGTCATTTTCCAGCAGAGTGAGCAGACCGCAGACCTTCAGCTTCCAGTGCATAAGGAAAACGGTAAGGATTCCATTCTTATAACTCCTTTATATTTAATTAAAAACTTTTGATATGTTACTGCCGACTTCGAGAAAAAAACATGAATAGGCGACATGACGTTCGGCTACTTTGGATATTGATAGCGTAGTTGAGGTGCATTATCACAGCAGAAGGGTTGCTATCATGTCACAATAAGTAAGCATTTTGCAATTACAGACAGTCAATTTGAGACTTATTTTTTCTGTTTGTGTGTCTTATATTTGAGAAGGTTGTCACTCAATGCAGATAAATAACAAGTAATAAAAAAGAGACCAACGCACTATAAGCTAGTGAAGGACTGGCTTGGCTTTGCTAGCGTCGTCGCGGCTTATCTGTTATCCGTTATCTACCGGGCCGAATATCAACACGGATTTCTGTGCTTCATTTCGGTGCTACTGTTATGCATTTGTTTCTCTTGGATGCTCTGAAAACGGACGTTAGAATAACAGAAACACCGCTTCGCTGCATGTGACGCTAGTCAGCAGCTAACTTTAGCATACCGTTATGCAATGTAAAGATTGCAATGCTGGAAAATGGTGTGTGTGTGAGGGAGAGGCGCGGGAGCGAACGCGAAGTCAAAGAGTGTTTACTTATATTTGTGTGTGTGAGAGAGAGAGAGCGAGAGAGAGAGAGAGGGGGCGCGGGGAGCGATCGAGAAGTCGCAGAGTGTTTACTATTTGTGTGTGTGTGTGTGTGTGTGTGTGTGTGTGAGGCGCGGACGCGATCGAACAGTGGAAACATGTACAATTTACTAGTAGGTTATTGCTACTACTATATTATTAAATCATTCAATTTTGACCATATGACCTAAAGTTTTTTTTCCCCCTTTTTTTGCGATATTTAGGTTATGTCCATTTAGCTTTGTCCATCAAACAAAACAAACAAACCATAAATACATGTTTCAGGACAGTTCTTGGGAAGAGGATAGAAATGTTTTTAGTCTTGTATTACTTACAATGCACTAAATTATTAGCTGAATTATGAAACATTTTTTATATTTATATCTATACCTATCTATAAAATGACTTGAAGATGATGTCAAGATACTATACAAAAAAATATTAACATTACCTTTTATTTTTCCCCTTTTTTAGTCATTACATGATGGCTGAAAAGAAAACCACCCCCTTATGGCAGCGCTTCACCCAGCCAACACCAGGGAAGGCCAAATGCAATATAACAGAATAAATGATGTGTGATAAATGATGCTAAGTGCACTAAACTTAATTTTTTTAATAGAAAAGTTTATTTGACAGCTTATTTTCTTCTTACCTGTTTCGTTTATTTAATATATTTTGTTATACATTATTTATACAATGTTTTTACATTATACATTTTTAATTTAGTGTACAAGTTCAGGTTGGGTGGTGTTCAATAAATGTTTTTGTTGAGAAATTTTGTCTTAGTAATTATTTGTGTACTTAAATTATATCTTTCAAATAGAGGTTAAAAACAAGCACATATCGGCCAAATATCGGCCAAAATAAATCGGCAGCATTTATCGGCCATCGGCCGACCCGGATTTTTAAAAATCGGCATCGGCATCGGCCTGAAAAAACTCATATCGGGTCGACCTCTAGTCGTGGGCATACAGTTACACACATTACATCATCGGCCGTGGCCGGGACACCGTGTAGCACAGAGAGTACTGTCTATCAGAACCGACTGACCGTGCATTCGTTTCGTTTTTACAGAAACCACGGGACATGCAGTGTGTAGTGATTGTGGGCACTGAAAAGCGGGCACGTTCACTAACTTACATGTATTGCACAATCGACACGAGTCGATTTTATGTGTGCAAGCCCTGTATTGTGTAGGGCTGTGCTTGTGTGTACGAATGGGCACTGGGGTCGTGGGGCATTACGGATACACGCATTACACCATCGGCCGTGGCCGGGACACCAGAAAATACACTTCAGATTTTACCTGGGGCGTCGTGGAAAACGGCGTTTGTGTGCAGGCAAACGAGCATTGATGCCGATTTGGTGACTGCAGAATACACTGGCACGGTCGCGTATGTTGGGACTGTGCGAGCGAGACATTTTAGTGAAATCCGGCCGCGGCGGGATTTTAACACTGTAGCTTTCCTCGAAGCAGATGTGCGCATCCTGGCTGAAAACGGGGCTTTCCGGGACTCTGCGATTTCTTCGTGAATTCAGGAAGAAAAGGGGCGCGGGTCGTGAGGACGGTAACGTACGTTCCTCTGCAGAAAAAACAGCCATCCAGCCGGTAAGCGCATCAATGCTGGTCTTTCTCCGTCGACGCTCATGAGCGGCGGGGGAGGGGAGATCCTCGGAGCTCGCCCATCCTTCGCTACCCGAAGCGAGGAGAGAACAGCAGTCGTCCTCCACAGACGCGGCTTCACCTTCCTCGTCCATGACGGACGCGGCGGCACACAGCGGCCCTTGTCCGTCGATCAGAGAGTCCAGCGAAGCGGGCGGGAGAAGCTGGCGGCAGCAGCGGCGAGCACCTCGTGGTGGAGGGAGGTTCCGGGCTCCCCTAAGCACGGCGCTTTTCACGGCGCGGCACTACAGCGGGCGGAAAGATGCAGCTTCAGTAAATGAACGCCAGGCGAGTCCGCAGAGTCACCGTAGGCATCAAATCACAGTGATGGCAGCCGCCATCGACGAGAGCTGAAGCTGCGTGATCCTCACAGGCAGGAAACACAAGCACGTGGTCCCCGTCGCTGAGCGGGGCTCTACACGAGCCACAGGAGGTGCGAGGCATCTTGAAAAAGACGCTCGGCTCTTTTAGTGTGGAAAAACTGTGTGACGCGACGGCGAACACACACACAAAACACACACACATAATGTAAAGGATATTCCACGCCGGAGAAGCGCAGCAGTGAACGGCGGCTGAAGGCGGCGAAGACCAGCGGCTTCAGGTAAGGGCTCGTCCTGCTGAGGTGCTGTATCAGACGGCTGTGGTGGCTCGAATCCGGTCCTACGATGCGTGTAGCTTCGTGAAGAAAAGAAAATCGGAGTGGAAGCAGCTATGCTTGGTATTTATAGACCTAGGCCACGCCTGTTTCGGCGGGAGATGACGCAGAAGGGCGCGAAGCACCCTCATTGGTCAGCGTCACTGGCCTCGCATAGGCTGTGCTTTTCTGGCGGAGCAGCCAATGGGCGAGCGATATTGCTCCGCCTAGGGTTGTATGCTACAGAAAAGCGTTTTACATATTACAAAATTAAGGATTCATTTTTAGGCTTCAATCTCGACAAAGAAATATCTTTCCCGTAGCGTCTTTCCCGTAGCGTCGCTATATCGACGCAGTAGGAGAGAACTCTACGTAAGAGAACCCAGTAGCCTAAACCCGGAGATTATTACTTGACATTAGAACAAAATATATGTAGGCTAGCCTATATGGGAATACATGTGCGAAATGGGCCTTTGCGCCGCTTTGCGCACCCAACGCGCACGTCCGCGAACACCGCAATGACGTCATTTTTTGCCGCGTGCACTTCGCGCTTGTGCGGACGCGTTGAGTATAAACAAGGCTTAAGCCTTGTTTATACTCGACGCGTCCGCAAGAGCGCGAAGGTGCGCGCGGCAAAAATGACGTCGTTGCGGGTGTGGGCGGTCGCGCGCGTTGGGTGCGCAAAGCGGCGCAAAGGCCCATTTCGCGTGGCGGTGTGCACGGCAGATTTTGTAACAGCGCGCGCGGCTCCGCATCCGAAGATGAACGACTTCGAGCCGAATCTGGCCGAGCACGAACTTCTCATCACACCAGCACCCAGTTTGCGCGTCTAAATTAGTTGCTTACATTTAAAAAAATGAGCATACAATAGCATAAAAAGCCTTTTTAATGAACATAAAGGTCCATGGTTAATACAAATGTGCACGAAAGTTAATGAAATGTTTAGTGAAATTAGAAAATATTTAAGGAGATCGTTAATGTATTTGTATACGTACATGTATTCCCATATAGGCTAGCCTACATATTTTGTTCTAATGTCACAAGTAATAATCTCAGGGTTTACTGGGTTTTACACGATTATTTTTGTATTGGTGGGTGGTAACTAAAATAAACATTGTCACGTGTTTATATTTCTTCTTCTCACCGATTCCTGATGGTTTAGAGAGGACAATTACTCGAGTCGCCCCCTGTAGTTTCAAAGAATAGTACAACGGCGAGCGCGTCAAGTATAAACGCCTCGACCGTTTGGAGAGGTGCGCGCGCGGTCAGCGGAGACTCGCGCTCGTGCGGACGCGTCGAGTATAAACAAGGCTTTAAACGCGTCTGCTCGAGTGAGCTCGCGCTCGCGCTGCCTTTGAGCCAAGCGGATAAACGGTCCGTGTGGCGCGTGCGGTTCAAATGAGATTCGTTCCGCTTTTGGCGCAAAAACATTATCGAACATTTATCGAACTCCTGATATCGTTTTATCGAGAAAAATTATATCGCGATAATTATCGTTATCGTTTTATCGCCCAGCCCTAGGTGTGCTTATGCTGCCGTGGTCTTGTTCATTTACATCGCTGTGAAAATATAGACCGGAAGACAAAAAGACAACGAGTGCAAAAGAATTATAAAGAAAAATGGGTCATTTTTATTTTATTTATATATAT